>BGPR01008688.1:48400-62074 GCA_013235015.1 Araneus ventricosus | reverse complement strand
AGATTTTTTAAGAAAACCTTTATATCTTCCCAAATATTTGCGCTGAGCTTACAAAAATTCCTGTAAATATTATGTACATTAATCATTACCATTTCTGAAAGTTTCATCTTGTTATCAGTATTCTGTGAAGCGGAGTGGGCCAAAAACGTTTTTGTCTTCATCAGTTTGTAGACGGTCCCCTAATTGCCCTCAGGACTGAATCTTCAATGGAAAATGTGAGTTATTGTCCATTCTTTACATGTCCGAAGTTTAAAGGCAGTCGGTTAAACCATTTCGCAGAAATTCTAAAAAATGTGAAAATCTGCAAGTGTCCGGATACTTTTGGGCATATAGTGTATGTATGAGATGAGAAGCAAGTTTCTTAAGATGCCAAGATTCTGTTAATGGACATTCGGTTGCATAATGTGACTTACTTCCGATGCCTCCACACTTACAAAACTCTGAAGTTGTTAAATTAAATCTGTAGAAGTAAGAAAGAAACCGTGTCCAGTAAAGAAGATAATTTCTTCGCTTCTCCATAGTTCCATACGTATTTTGACTCTTGGAATTAGATTATAAATATCTCTTCCAATAACACCTTCATTCCATTCATTTTGTCATTTGTCAAAAATAAGAGATTTTAAAAGTTCTCCGGCGAAACATCTTGGGAATTGAATATCTGTATATGAAATGCCGTTTTCTGTCGCTTGTTTGTCCAAACTATCGGCTACCTCATTACCTTTGTGACCAACATGTGCTTTAATCCAGGTAATTTCTATGTTCGAATAATATAGAAGAATATTTCTTGGGCTATTTTATTTGGCGTTTTTTAAGATTGGATACGGCTTGCATGACTGCTCGATTGTATTGCATTGTAGTATTTAATATATGGCTTCACAGTATCAAAATTTAATTATTTTTTATAAATGATATCTAAATTTTTATGATTATTACTACGGCCACACTTCGGACATAAACCATTATCCTTACAACAAATCTGAAAACTCATATGAAATATACTTTTTCTAGTTTATGTTTCAAATTTGAATTTCTGACAACAATTTTCTGCAAATATTCGAGATATATTCAAATAATATATCAGAACATCTCTTAGTAGAGTGAGGGTCAATATTACCTATAGAAGAAATTTATGTTTTCTGTCACCCCAACCTAGCTAGCTACTTGTATTCCTAAGTGAGTTGTGTGTTTGAGAAAGATAATATATTGGAGAAGCATGTGAACTCAATAAACTGTGTGTTTTCTATGTATCTCTTAGCGAAATTTCTCAGTGACATTAAACTGAAAATAATAACTTGCTTTTTACGATTATAAAATTAATATCTTCATTATTATTAATTGTATCATTTTAGAAGGAAATTGGATGTTGGTTCTTACATTGTATTTTGTTACAGTTTGCTTTATGTTAACATTTCAGACATGTTTAAAAATGTTAGAATATTCGAAGTGGTTGTAATGCAATAAACAAAATTCAAAATTATAGCAATTTAATAGAAATTATTTGCATATTAAAAAGTAAATAATAAATGCATTACTAAGTTTGCATTTATTAAACAAGATATTAATAATATTTTTTATTTACATTTTAGGACATTGACTTTAAATACATCCAGTCCAAACTTGAAATATTTAAGATTATATCTTTATGTGATAAAAAATGATGATGACGATATTTCAGGCTGAATCCTTTTTAATTCTTGCATCAAAATCTACATGTTTATTTCTACTGCATTTGCTTTTCTCACACTAGATGCTTATTAAAAAAATTACAACGTCTCTTTTTATGTCTTTCTTTCAAACCTTTAATATTGCCGGATATCATTCCTTTTTTTCAAATATACTATGAAAATTAATTATTGAGCTCAGAAATTGAGTCATATAGTCATTGTGTTTTAATTCTGAATACAAAATCAAAATTTCAATATTTAAAAAAAATTCATTGCATATTTTATTAACAGGCCTACATTTTCATTCGGAAATCCCATTGAATCATTTCTTTAATTTATATTTCTAATTTATCATTTATTCAGACCGAAGTGCATTACCTCATTACTTTGAAACAAATGTAATGAAAACAAACAATTTTTTTAGAAGAATGTAAATGAATTTCGCATAGGAACACTACCCGTTATTTATTCTGTTTATTTACTGAAACAGGAAAACAATCAAATTTAAAATCTACATAATAAACGCAATAGTGACTGGTGACATAAAAACAGCCGAAGAGAGATTTTTGATGGAAATGGAAATGTTTCTAAACATGAATTAAATAAATACAATGTAAAATTAAAGTTGCTAGTTTTTGTCTCGAATTTCTATATGCAGGAATTAAATTGCTTTTAAAACGATACAAGGAGGTGTAGCTAATTTTAACCAAATCAAAATGTAAAAATTAGAGTCTATTCTCTTTAAAAGAGTTGAAAGGAAACAGGTTGATCTTTTTAAGCCTTTGTTTACTTGATTTTTCATTAAGTTTCGAATTTTATTCTTTTATTCCCTCAGACTCAGATTGTTAAATAAATCCAAACAAATAATATTTTAATTTTTTTATTTAAAAAATGTTACATTAATAAGTAAATGCACACATTGAGTTTAAAAGTAGTACGGATCTAAAATAGAAATTCAATTTAAATAGTTATATTAAAGTCCAGTTTTTAAGCAACGCGAGGGTCGGTCGACTTTGTTATCCTTTGAAACATGATCAAAAGTCGAGGTAGGCACCTAAATTGGAACCCTCCCTCTAAGGAATTCCACTCTCCACCACCGGGAAGACTTTCAACACTTGAAGGCAGAAATGACGTGCACCAGATCCACGCGCATGTTGATAATTGGTATAATTCGATTTAGAATCCGGACCCTTCCAATCGCGAAGTAAGAAACTGTTCCACTAGCCGCCTCCGCTTCCGTTGCTAAAGGAGAAGGTAAATTGTATCGTAAGACTACGCATAACTTAAAATTAAACAAAGACATTAGTAACATAAACCAAATGTATTCTAAATTTTATGTAGTAACTTATTTAGGTTTAATACATTTAGAAGATATTGCCAGATTAAAAGAAAAGAGAAAGAAACTTAACTTTCCTTGCTTTAAAATTATAAATATCAGATTCACGTGAGCTAAAACTTTATGTTCCTTATTTAATTAATTATCAATAAATTATTAAAAATTTACTGGGAACATTTCTTAAATAAGAAAGTTCTAGAAATTTCCAAGTGCTGTTAAAATTTAAGCGCGTACCTCAGTTATTTAAAATATTTATTATTATTTTCATCTCTTTCATTGTTTCAGTCTGTTTGTTTTTAAATCTGGATATCAGCGTTTCTTTTGTATTTTGTAAATAAAATAAATTGTTTCCTAAAACTGAGTTTTTTATCGTGACATTTTGGTGGAGGCGCCAGGTAGAAATCATTCAAACCTGGATAAGAATGACGACCTTCGTAGAAGCTTTCGTTTAAGAGGAATACCTCCAGAATTTGGAATTTATTTTTCTGAAAGAAAAAGAACAACCATGCCGGAAGAAAGCAAGCTAGTTGCAACGTCTCCAATGTACCAACAACTAAGGAGCCCGTCAAACTTCAGAGGAGATGTTGGGAAGCTCCTATTAAATGGCTCAAAGAATACGATAAAGTGGCCAAGTTCAACAAATGGACGACCAATGCTTATTTCTTCCTCGACGGTACAGCAAAGTGATACGTAAACCACAAAGACGTCCTGAATTCCTGGGATGCATTTAAAACGGGAATAAGTGGACTTTTCTGCGATCGCCAAAAATATACCCGAAAGGCTGAGGAACAACTGAAGTATAGAGCACAATGCTCAGGGGAAAGTATGCAGTCCTACATTCAGAGTGTCTTAGGATTTTGCCAATTCCTGTAATGTCCGAGGATGAAAAGGTGTCCCACGCACTGAAAGGTATTGCAGAGGATATTTATCAGGTTCTGTTGACGAAAGAAATTGCCACGACGTCTGATTTTGTTAAATGGTACATGATATGATATGAAGCAGAATGATTTGGACGAAGAAAATTCGAGAGGCTTCCAAATATCGTACGGATGGCAGTCATTGACGAAGAGCCGGGCTTGGTATCCCTTATACGCAAAATTGTTCATGCGGATGTTCAGCGAATGATAACTAGAACAGACAAACCTGCGAAATCCTACTCCCAATCTCTGGAATAAATAGTTCAAGAAAAAGTTGAAAAGCCTTTGGCACCTGTCTCAGTAAAACCAATGGAACCACGACAACGACCAGCGTATGCCGCCGCAACTAGAAAATCATCTGTTCCAATTTATAGCCCACCAGCTCAGCCTAGAAAAACTGATGTATGGAGAACAGCTGACAACATCCCAGTTTGTTTCCACTGTGGACATCCAGGACACGTTGTGTTCTACTGTAGAGAGAGGAAAGTTGTTTTTGATAGTTATCGAGCCCGCCGATAAAACCTCAACGATGTAAACGTTGAAGAAGATTTCCGACGCCCTAACTTCGTTCGCCGATCTAAGCCAAATACAAATCGAGGCCGATCCCCAACACGTCGCTTCAGATCCCTGTCGCCTTATCGCCAATGCAGTCAGTCTCCGAGCCGTAGAAATTAGGAAAACCGAGCGGAGCGACCTTCCATGGAAGTGATATGATATGAAGAAATTATAATGAAAATCCTCCGTCGACCACAAAGATGACTGGTAACCATCTGGAGGTAATAATAGATAAAAAGCCGATGCGTGCTCTGCTGGATTCTGGAGCATCATTTTCTGGCGTTTCGGACACTTTAACATAGTTGATTGGTTGGTTGGTTTGGGATTTATTGGCGCAAGAGCCAAATTTGGCCATGCTGCGCCAAATGTACGGTGAAAGTACAGCATATGGTGACACTTTAACATAAGTTGGTGTTAAAGAATTAAAAGGCGTCGTCTCGGATAAGTATCGTCGATATTTAAAGAAAGTTATGTTTTCTGATGCCATGAGATAGGAAAATGTATTTTGCGCATCATTATAAGAGAGCCGAGAGCTGCGCTTTCAATTCGTAGTTTTGCAGAATTGTAGTCATGACGTGATCCTTGGGTGGGACTTTTTAGAAGCTTCTCAAGTCGTGATAGACTGTGGTAGGAATGAACTATTTTTTGAAGACGTTTGCCAAGGACTCTCAGCGCTGGAACTTGGAAGTTGTCTGCCATAAAGGACTATACTCTTAACTCTTATTATCTAACTAAAATAACAGTATCAGGATCCCAAATTGTCCGAGATTTAAATATAGTGGTAGAAGGGAATAAAAATTTGCTCTTCGAAAGAAATATTGCTGTACCTTCGATAATCACTTCATAGGGAGAATCGGCACACCAATCCATTATGCTACGGTTTGCCTCCTCACAACCTCCTACCATATGGCACCACCCAGCCAACATCAGCCAATATGGTTCCGAAGAGTAGCCAACAATTCAACGTCAAGAAGGAAGATACATAATTTGCTCCACTTTCTCCAAAGAGAAACCAGTCTTTTCCATCCAGATCCCAATTAATTGGGTTTTTTTTTTCGTTCCTTCAATAGTCTTCTCAGTTGAGGCCAATGCTTTCGTCCCATTCCGACATTCTTGGCCAACATTTTATTAATTAACAACTTCAGCAACCAAACATCCTCTTCCTCCAGCGATGAGGGAAATTAAATCCAACCAAACTTGAACTTTCCTTCATGCGTCTTCTTCACTCCATCCTTTCCTTTGGAGATGGAAGGTCCCGTTTCACCAGTTCAACATTCAACTTCGCCTCCTCTTCAGCCCATCATCCCCTAATGAACTCAGAACAGCTTTGTCATTCTTTCAAGATCCTCCGTATTTCTCCTTCAAATAGAGTTCCATCAGCTAACTTCTCTTCAAAATCAAACTTTTTAAAATACTGTGCGGCCCATCTCTCTGTTCTTGTGTACATTTTTATGTTATTTTTATTACTTTGTTAATTTGTTTTTCATCTTTTTCCTTTCATTTTCTGTTTTTTAATGTATTTTTTATTCTTCGTATAGTTTTTCCATTGCATTTTGTTTTTATTATTTTCCAGCTATTCCATGTATAACTGTGTAATTTTGTGTTTTTCAAGGTTTTATTTTTCCGTGTTTCCAAAATATTTTTTTAATGTATAGCACAATAGTAATACTTCCTTATGCTCCTGTAAATGTTTGTAGACTTGTTGCGTTTTTAATAGGGCAGCGGTATAGAGAATTGTCAAATTTTAAGAGAGGTCACCCCCTCGGGTGTTGTGATTTCTCTTCCACTTCATGACCACGTCACTGCTTAAATAACCATATGGTTATAGTTGCAGGGGCATGGAGTGGTGTTATGTTATGTGATAATCACTTCATACCATGATGACAAAGGTGAGATTTGGGTTGCCAATACTCAGTCTGAAAAATGAATCATCCCTAAAGGGATGCGCACAGGTCGGCCCGAATGCCTAGTTGAAAGTCATTTATGTGCGACAGCTGACACGTCAGATAACCCACTTACACTAAAGGAAGAGTCGAAATCCCTTAGAGATTATTCATTAATGGTATCTCCTGATTTCATCAAAGAACGAAAAGGCAAGCTAGCCGAACTGCTCCGAACTTTTTCTGGAGTTGTGTACAATGGAGAAGATCCGTTCCCTTACAGCCGGTAGGTCATTTAGTACCTATCTCTCCTGCCTTGGCGTCATTCCATCGGATTGGGATAGACTTGCTTGGACGATCCCAAAATCGATTCAGGGAAATAAATGAATTGTTGTCTGTACTGAATATCTGACTCTCTATGTGATCATGAAAGCTTCACTTATTGCTGCAACTCCGGAAGTGGCCATGTTTCTCCGGGAAGACATTATTTTAAAGCATGGAGCTAGAACAATAATTATAACAGACAGGGGGTAGTTGTTTCAATAAGAACTAAATGCTGAAGTTATTTTTCCTCTGCAATATTATCCATAGAATGAAGACTGCTTCCCTTCCTCAAACTAGTGGGCGAACAGAGCGCTTTAACAAAACGTTAGCAGACATCTTATCGATGCCCGTCGGAGTCGAGCAGAAAGATTGGGATGAAATCTTACCCTTCCTAACTTTTGCATACAACACCGTCAAATGGGATTTCTGGTTGTCCCCCTAACTGACCTCGTGACCGAATCTACAGTGTAAAATGTGGGTTCCGATGATAATATTTCCGACGATTCTCAGCAACTGATTGCGAACCATAGTTTCCATATTAACTTCAATTTTGTAGCATCTTCAAAATTGTGCATTATTTTTGGACAAGAGTGTAGTAGCGAAAGTGAAGTTTCTTATTGACTGCGCATGAGAAAAATGAACAAAAATGCAATGGCAACGGCAGACATCAATCGAAGACATTAAAAATTATATACTTGTTTCTAATAAGAGATGCCTTATCTGTTTTGTTTATATTTACGTTAAAATATGACATTAGTTTTGTAAGTGATTAGATGCGATGATAGCTAGATGAAAAGTGCTTCAAAAGTAACCTCATAATTTAATGCGATATCATAGATTTTTTTAGAATATTTTTAATGCGATGCTTAATTTTTAATATATAATTCCTCCTAAATTGCATAGAAATATATTTCAGACGTCATTCGCAAGCTTTTAACCTTCCGAGCGGCTCAAACGTCTTTTTACGTTTTTCATGTTCAGTTCAAAAGCAGATAGCTCGTATTTATATGTATATTTTCTTACAAAAACATGAACAAAGTATTCTTAAGATTTAAGAGATATAATTAAATACAAAAAATATTGATTCATTTACTTTAAAAGCTACTTTTTCTATCCTGACAGCAAAAAGTTCAAAATAATTGGGCGCTCAGAGGGTTGCTTTGTTAACTTGGTTTTTTAATTATCACAGAACAAAAATAAACCGCTAAAAATTTTTTTTCATTGAGATTAAATACCTATTTATTACTGACTTTCGGTGTTTAACATGAATGCTATAGTGGAAATTTGAAATTGGCTCCAAGTCCTAAGATATTCGTAGCTAAATATTTTTAATAAGAGGGTTTTAATAAATGCATGTACCTGTTTACGAGTACTTCATGTTAGAGTGCCGCTTGGATTATCACTTGTGCATTTTTTCAAAGTCATCACCGAAAATTGTCTAACAGTTGTTTGCCAATATTGTAGTGGACTTGCTTCCCTATTATTATTTCTCTATTTTCGCAAATTTCTGATGAAAAACGCTCACCGTGCTCATCGCTAATATGGCAACGGTTTTCGGGAAAAAAGTCCTAATGACACGGCAGGAATTGCATTTTCAGAGACATAGTGCAACCAAATTTCTTGTATGTGAATAATGTGTCCATAACTAATTTCTTATAATCCATTGACTTCACATTTCCGAAGAAATTCTTTGACACACGGCGAAAGGCATGCTGTGATTTTTTGCCATCTTGCTGGAGCACGCTGTCAAAATTTGTATCATTTAACTTCACATACCAAGCGAGGCGGTCCCGGGCTGTCTAAAAATTTCCTCTTCATAGCGACGATGGCCAGTCTCAGGCGGTTGGTTTCGATTGAGGGGAGGTGAGGTTCTGAGATCGCTTAGGATATAAGTGCGGTAGGGGGTCCAATTATCCTTGCCAACCACAACCTATTTCAGTGCGGCTTAAGGGAATGTTACAGTAGGGGATGGGGAAAATGCCCCCCATGTTAGGAGAGTCCAATTCATGCCGTTTCCTCCCATAAAGTCCCGATTTTAAAGGAGCTAGAAGAAAAAAGTCTCATCGGGATTAAAGAGTTAAAGAACTTACAGATACGTGTAGCATCGAAAATTCCGTCTTTCAGCTTTGCTTCGCTAATTGGAAGGAATTCGTTATTTAAGTATTTGCAGGCTGATCCACTCATACCCATGGCATTTTGAAATTTTTTTTTTAATAAGCCAACTTACATGTGCAACGGTAGTAGTAGGACAAACGACCTTACCGGTGTTGCATATGATTAAACATGAAGCTGGGTCCGCCTCACTACAACTGACCCTCCTTCTAAAGGTAGTATCTTTTACTGAGGAAAAATACTTTAAACCAGTTTTTCCTTTTTTATGCCACTCTCATACCACTAATCCAGCACTGATTCGCTGACTTATCTCCTTCGGTCTTGAGATACTTCTTTATCGGGTTGCATAAGATTTAGAAAGCAGCGAAGGGAAATGCATAATTTTCTAAAAAAATTATTTTCGTGTACTGCATTAAAAAATTATTGATGAAAAATTTAGATATTTTATTGATGTGATTTTTGCCTCAATACAAAAAAACATATAAAGCAAATTTGTTATAATAAGCTTCACTAAAGAAAATTACGTTTTATAATTCAATATTTAATTGTGGTTTGCATTTTATAAATACACTGACGGAAAAAAATCCCAACACCAAGAAAAAAATATTGTAGAGTAAAGAAATTTCGGCAATAGATTTGTCTAGGTAACATATTGAATAGATTAAAGTTTCAAGATCACAGGTTAATGTAAGTGCGAGAAGAGCCATCTCAAATGTGAAATGCTGGCACAATAATAACCGGTGTAACCGGCAAGAATTTTGAATGCCAGCATGCAAACGAGCATGCATTGTGTCGTACAGGTGCCGATGTCAGTTTGTAGGATGGAGTTCCATGCCTGTTGCACTTGGTCGGTAATACAGGGACTGTTAATGCTAGTTGTGGATGACGCTGGAGTTGTCGTCCAATGATGTCCCATATGTGCTCGATTGGGAAAAGATCTGGAGATCCAGCTGGCCAAGGCAACATGTCGACACTCTGTAAAGCATGTTGGGTTACAACAGAGGTATGAGGGCGAGACTTATGTTTTTGGAAAACACCCCCTTGAATGCTGCTCATGAATGGCAGCACAACAGGTTGAATCGCCAGACTGTCGTACAAATTTGCGGTCAGGGTGCGTGGGATGACCACGAGAGTGCTCCTGCTGTCATAGGAAATTGCTCCACAGACCATAACTCCAGGTGTAGGTCCAGTGTGTCTAGGCCGCAGACAGGTTGGTTGCAGGCGCTCACCTGGCCTCCTTCTAACCAACACACGGCCATCACTGGCAACAAGGCAGAACCGGCTTTCATCAGAAAATACAACAGATCTCCACTCCTTCCTCCAATGAGCTCTAGCTTGACACCACTCATGTCGCAAACGGCAGTGCTTTGGAGTCAGTGGAATGCACGCTGCAGGGCGTCTGTCTCGGAGCTGTCCTTGAAGTAAAAGATTTGTAACAGTTCGTTGTGTCACTGTGGTGCCAACTGCAGCTCGAATTTCTGCCGCAGACGCAGTAGGATGCGCCACAGCCATAACCTGAACACGGCGGTCTTCCCTCTAAGTAGTGCCACGGTCTTCTTGAGGTAGCACCTTCCCTTGACCACTGCTGCCAACAATCATGCGCAGTGGATACATTCCTGCCAAGTCTTACTGCAATATAGCGGAAAGAAAATCAACCTTCTCTAGCCTTACTACACGACCTCGTTCAAACTCAGTGAGCTGTTGATAATGTTTTCTTCGTCTTCTTAAAGGCATTCTTGACTAACATCAACTCACTACGTCAAATCTCAATGATAAATAAAACTCACGAACATTACAGTGAGTATTTAAAGCAAACCTGATTTGCATGTTCATAGTGGCGCTAGCGCCACACTTATCCGCCTATCGCGAAATTTGAATAGACGTCATCTTTCAGATGTATAAACACGCCTATCAAATTTCGTTTATCTAGCACAACTCTTTCTTAGAGTTTCAGGGTTTCAGTATCTACAATTTGCTAAATTAAAAATGCAAGAAATAAAAAAAGAAAAATTATTTAATATCAAAAATATAATTTGTTAAAATAAACTGAAATTGAGGAAAAAAATACACTTCGAGGTTGTCAACATATTCTTCAAATTCTTGTTAAGTAGAAATAATTTTTTACCAGCAAGTGGGTAAAAAATGTCTTTCCCTCTTGAAATTTTAGATGTAAAAGAATGAAATTCAATATTTGAAGTAATTTTCTCAAAAAATGTTTTGGGAAGAAATATAGCTGAGAAATGATATTGTTTATAATGAGATAAATAATAATTTAATATGAAAAACTTCTTAAAGAGCATAAAAAAATGTTATTCAGAATTTTTTAAGAAATGAGAATCAAAGAAAACATGATTTGATCATTTTATTTCATGATTCTCGAAATAATGAGTTTCCAAAACATTTTTGTTTAATTAGCGAAAGAAATTTCTGTTAAATAATTAAAAATTCTTAGATAAATGAAAATATTTATTCACGTCTTTATATTAATTTTCACTAACAATCAGAGATTGCATACAATGGAGGGCAACATTTTAAATTTTCTTTCGAAATATAATAATAATTAAATACTTCTTTTATACACAGTGCTCGATATTGAGAGTAAACCATAATATTCCTGAGGTAATTTTAGTGAATTCTGAATTCTCGTAATATATTAAAATTATTTAAAATATTAGATTTGCTATAGTTCAAATAAGTTTCATAAAAAATAAATGTTCATATATTTAAGTTTTATTCATATATATATATGGTTTACGGTGTTGCGGTGTTATACGGCAAAATATGAAATGTACCTAATATTTATGTGTCTGATACATAAATCAATATGCACGAAGTATTATTTACGGACCAGATACATAGTTACATGCACTTGCGTACATAACATCAGTGACGAACATTTCGAAGAAACATGGTGTATTAATGAAAATTTATTTTTATAAGTTAAATTTTTCATTGTGTAAAATTAGTTGACAAAGGTATAAAAGTTTGGCCTTGGTTTTTTTTTTTTTTTTTGCTTTCTTTAGATAAGAACTAATAATTTCCATATTATCTGCCCCATATCTGACAAGAATGCTCCACAGCTACTTTTATGTTTCAGCTAAATAAAGAATAAATGCCAACCTTATCTAGTCCTTTCTATTAATAAAAGACTAAACATAAATTAGTAATTATTTTGAAATATATAACTTTTCTTTAAAACTTAGCACACGACATTTATACTGGCAACGCTCTGGATATAACGTTTTTATTTTACGTTTTTCTTTATCGAAAATCGGAATATCACAGTCTGAAAACTAGGTTTTCTAGAAATCTAGGTGGCTTTATCCCTAATTATTTTTACGCAGTTTTGTTTAACTTAACTTGTTTCATGTTTGTAAAGTTGAAATTTTGTAGTCCATGTTTCACTCACTTCTAAGTGCTAGAGTTTTCAAATTTTGTGTACTTTTGTGATGTCGATGACAATAGGCTTTTAAGAACTTAATTATCAGTTTTAATTGATTAATAAAATTAAATTTCGATTAAGTAGTACCAGCAGGTCACATGGTAGTGCGTTCTGCAAACATTGTTTTCAGATCTCCATATTATTTATAATAATGAATTATTATTTGAAACATAAAAGTGGACAATAATTAACAGATATTATACTTTTTACAACACAAATAAAAAATTGTTTATAAAAACTGTTTTTATCAAATTAATTGGTCATCAACACCATAACAACTCATATCTCCTTATGGCATCACTACTCTGTATTTATATTAAAAAAAGTAAGCATCATTAAAAATGCATTGACATTCTTTGAATTGAATTTCATCTTACGAGAATATAAAAATTACGGAGAATATCACGTGACTTTATGAATTATAAGAGCCTCTGCCCCCAGATTGGGATTAATTGTATTATTTTACTTTCTCGCATATGACATTTATACGATGTAAACGTCATCAGCTGACACGAACGACAAATTTTTACGTTGTTTCGTATGCCGTTAGCGCAGAAAAAAAGCACTTATTAATATCTTAGGTGGGCTTCCGCTCCTGATGAGCGGCTTTCATGATATTTTTCAAATAATTTAATTTTTGTCTTTCTTTTTTTGTCCTTTCTTTCTTGCATGTTTTGATATATTGCTTTTTTGTTGACGCAGCTTTTCCGCGAATGCAGCTTCCTCTTTTTAGTATAATTTTCTTTTATTTATGTAAAATTTAAATTTTAAGAGATTTTCTAAAAATATTTTTTATGTTTATATATATATAGATATATATACGTGTGTGTGTGTGTGTGTAAATAAGGAAAAAATGCGTATAAGAAACATGCATTCATTTAAGCAAAGAAGCAGAATGTACTATCATGTTATATACCACATTAAACCAGAAAAATACTTAAATAAGAAACAACGTAGGTGATTATTTCTAAGCCATAAACATGCATGAGTGTTAAAAGGGAGAAAATGATAACTAAATTTCATGTTAGGCGATGTATACTTTCAAAATAAAATGTAAATAGCACATATAAATTATTAGTGTAATTTTCTCAGACATATCCTGCCGATTATTAAAATTATTTAGAAAGAAAAAAAAAAGAAACTTATCTTTTTTGATCATACGTCTTCAGTGACGGTGGAGAGGTGGGGGGGGGGGATCAGCAATAAACGGAACTTCAAAGTTGCAAGTACTCGGTATCATCTAGGTGTGCAGGTTACGGGTTTGGCTGTTGGTAAACTTTGCTTTCGACTTCCACGGAAAGACGTTTCGCAGGTTTCTGGTGAAAGTTATAACGGATCAAACAAACGACTAGAACCTTTCTTTACGATGGAGGTTACCATCATTTCTGATATTTCAGTCTGACGTTTGGAGGATATGTTTTGCTTGAGAAGAAGAAAAGTGCCA
>BGPR01008688.1:20016-38308 GCA_013235015.1 Araneus ventricosus | reverse complement strand
AATTCTTCATGGGTTTGTTTTTTTTAAAATATGGTATTTCTTCCATAAATATAAGCGATAAAATATATATTCTTCTGATAATATCAGGAGAAGATAAACGTATTTTTGTCATCTCTTCTTATTTTTAATTTTTCGTTATATGCAAAATCGGCAACAATCCTAAACCCACTACTAAAAGTTTCTTTGGATTTTTAAACTAAATTTTAAAATTTTCTCCTTCTTTCATAAGGTAATAACCATATATTTTTAAAAAACCACATCTATCTAGATAGACTCACGTTTCATCGAAGTTGACATATTTTTTCACATTTTAATCAAATAAAGTCTTTTCGTATAAAAAATTTCATCGAGTTCTACATTCGAGCACATATCTGAGAATATGATGATGAAAATTACGTTTTGTGTCTTTTTTTAAACTTCAAAACACTATTTATTATTTTACTTACAGTTGTTATTAAACAATTCTTTTTAAAATATAAAATACTACCTTAGAAATATTCGCAGAAGTGCGATTTTTTGCATAAGCTTTTGCAATTGTTTTTTCAACATATAGCATTTTTTACATATTTTTCCTTGATTACTATCCAACATACTTATTCTTCTTTTAAACATACTGATTTCATATTCCATGGCTTTTGCAGCGCTCATGAATAAAAGATTAAGGGCATTAATCTCCGGAGAAAATGAAAACATAACTTTTGTATCAATTGATCATTTACATTCACCATTTTGTAAATAAAGAAATTTTTGGAATGTCAGAATTGTAATTTAAAGTCTACGGAAATAATTACTGAAAAGTTAAATCTGTTTTACACAGAACGAAATTTTATATGTATATATATATATATATTTATACGAGCAGCCTCTGTATTAAAAAAATCGACTTTATTCCTTTTTGATTCACTTTTAGTACATGATGTTTAGATTGTATCATTACTTACTGTATTTTTTAATCGGAACAAGCGAAATCTCTTAGTAAATCTTCATAGTTTTTTTGGGAAGACATGACTTATAGGAGTCAAATGGCTCTAAACACGGGGATGCAGGTGGTGTAATGTAATGCAATGGGAAGTCATGAATACCTCACTCCATATCACTAAGAGTAATAATTTTCATCATATTCCTGGGGATGAATTTCGCATTGAAACCTTAACATTCTATTCATTCTAACTATAATTGTTTTTATTTTCATTTATTAATTTTTAGAATATTGTGAACTATTTAAATTTTCGGGAATAATTCAATAACTTTTTAAGAGCAGATAAAATTGCTGAATTAAAACAAATGTAATAAAAATGCGATGCATATGATTTGAAAAGATTATGGTATACATTGGCGCGTTGCAAGAATTTTCATAAAGCTCGTTTAACGCATTTTATAATGGTTTAAACAGATATTGTTTTCAAAAAATATCCTAAAAATACACAAGATGAATATTTCTATTCGCTTCGCAGTATTGCTTAATTGTAAAAATTAATTTGAATTGGAAATATCGTATAATGAAATTTATATGATTATCATATTTTATGAGGAAATTATTATCTACTGTCACAAAAATGGTTTTGTAAGGCATTACGTTCTAATTCCAAGGACGATTTTAGGAAACAATTTCCAGAGCAATACTCATTTCTTTTTCATGTTTCTTGTTTTCCTGATAAGCTTCGAAAATATAAAGAAATATGCTTAATATTAATGATCAATTATCATTCTCATTACAATAGATTAGTACTTCATCTCAAATAATGAAGCTAATGTAACGGAAATATTTTTCCCAACATAGGCGAATAATTATTTAAATGATGTTTAGTACAATAGATGAATAAAATTACATTCTAGGAAATTCTTATAATTCGTAAAGTCTTCTTCACTTTTTTTAATGAATCGTACACTTTGGAAATATAAAGGCAGCTTTTGATGAAGACATTGAAATAATTCAATGTGGCATTCTTAATGTATGTGACACGAGCCTTTTTGTTCTTTGGAGAAATATTCTTTCGTAAATACTTACATATTCAAAAGAATTAAAATATCAAATGAAAGGAAGCGAAAATTATCATTCTCCCCAAAAACCATACATTATCATTTAGGAATATGCAGATTTAATTACCTTATAGATGAATTTGCATCTCATTAAAGTAACGCCAAATTACCAACCGAAGTAATTCACGTTATCAGTATTTTTAGCAATCCACTAGGAAATAAGATTTGATTTTTAAAAAAAAATGTTCGCAATTTTTTTTTCTCATTACAAAATGTTAACAAGTTTCGATTGGTATTTGGTTGTGTAATGTAAATTTCATAAAACATCCCCTTTACTTCATTTATGATTAATTTTGTTGAGCAAAATTACAGAAACATTCATTTTTTGTTGAGAATAATACGAAATGTGTTGCAAAAGAGTAAAAACTGTAAAACTTAATAATCTTAACATTTCGTATGCATTCAAATAGAATTGGTTTTCTACGTAACTTTCTCTCACCCCATGGTAGGGGAGACCGGGGCAAGTTTACACAAGACTTATATTTCACATACCATTGATCGGGGGACGCAACATGTCATTTCAGAAGAAATGTTTCGGCCTCCATTAGTACTCACGCCAGTTTGGAGTCAGTCTTGAAAGTGGACAGTGAAGTGGACAACTTTTTCTGATTTTTCACCAGTATAGTAAATTTTTACCCTTAATTATTGGCTTTAATAGAGTTCGTACTATTAGAATATTATAACTTCTTATGGATTATCCTCTTAGGTTGTTCTTTTGTGGTTATTTTAAGATATTTAGTTGATTATTTTTATTATGAATAAAGCTTACATGCTGAGTTCTAACAAAAAAATGGCGATAGGGCAAGTTTACACACAGCGCATGGGGCATATTTACACAGTGTGCGAACTTGCCCCATCGCCATTTTTTTGTTAGAACTGGCACAAGTGGCACTTGCATTACAAAGTCATTCCCAACACTTGAAGTTGTGAGGCCATTTCAAAAAGCAGGGCCAAGGAAAAGAAGTAACAGAGGTAGGAAAAAAAGGCAAACATAAATTCTTACAGATACACCTGTAAGAAATGCTTTACGAATAGAGAAGGAGTAATCAATAAAGAGGAAATCAGCATCAACCCATCATACTATGTCTCAGTCAGTAAACTCCACTAGAACACTTTATAATAATGAAGAAAAAACAGTGTGGTTAAAAAATTTAAAAATAAGAAAAACCTTGTTCTGAAAGAAAATTTGGGAAAAGTTGAGCGTAAAAAGACACCAAAAAACCAATAAAACTTTTGATTCTGATGAAGAGCATCTGTGCATTTACTGTTTAAATCCATACGAAGAATCAAGATCTGGCGAACAGTGGGTACTATGCACAGAAGAGAATGTAAGAGGTGGGCTCATGAGTACTGTATTACCAATGGCAATTCAAAATTTTGTTGGTATAAATTGTGAGAGTGATTTTAAAAAACTATTAGGATCCACCGTAATTGTTTATAATCTATTATGCAGTTTTTGAAATAAACTAAATATCTTGGTATTTTATTTGTTGTATTTTAATCACTGTAAGCCTTCTATTTAATCATTTTTGGTGGTGTGTAATCGTATCCCAGTAATCGTATCCCATTGTGTAAACTTTCCCCGTCATGGGGAAAGTCTACACAGGTGATATCATGGTAAAGAAAATGGTATAATTACAAAAATATAATAATTTAAAGTATTTAAAAATGTACACTACATGCCTTGAAGTCTAACTAATTAATTGGTAATGAAAATGAAAGAAATACTTTAAAGACTTAAAACAGAAAAATAAAAGTTTAAATATGTGTACACCTGCCCCGGTCTCCCCTATATATAATTTCATAAAGTATAATAATTCTAGTCATTTCTGTTCATATTAGTTATATGAAATACATCTCTTAATATTTAAGATTCTCAAAAAATAAAACCCAAAATGTGTTGTGCTACCCCAGCTAAAAAAAATCTGCAGAAATTTGAAGGTATTTGGAACATGTTTTCTTCAGATTTTCTGCAGAAAAAAATTGCAGAATATCTGAAGAAAACTATGTCCCAAATACCTTCAGATTTTCTGCTGATTTTTCTACAGTCAAGGTTTAATTATTGATTTCAATTAATGTAATTATTAATTTCATTAATCTAATTTGTGATTCAATTTACTTGTATGATGCCGATTCAGATTGTGACAAAACTTCAAACTAATCCTGTCCGGGATTCGAACCCGCGTTCCTATAGTTGACAGGCAAGAACGCTAACCAAAACGCCGCGTCTGAACACACGAGATGGGGATAAATTAATCTATTTGAGTTTTAGCGTCACCATAGCTCTCGTGGCGCCATTTAGTGGTGTAAAAATCAACCAAGGTCAGAATACATGTTTCAAAGTCGTAGAGATGATTAACAGATGAGATTAGTAATATTTTTGTTCAATAAATTAGATTCTCTCTTTAAATTAATTTGTTTTCACCTTCTATCTTTCTGGTAAGCCTTCTCTCCATACAAAGGGCGCAAGCTCCACTTTTCCCTTCTTTTTGGAGGAAAATAGCTAGTCAGAAAGACAGTTGGAAATTAATTAAGATAACGTAACAGAAAAATAACATAAAATTTCATGGTGTCACTAGAAAGACTTTCTGTCTTGAGGAATATTTTTGGGTCTATGTTTGACCATGATCATATTATTATGCTTATATTATAATTCCATATTCAAACTTGGATGTTGATGTTGATTATATAAATTCGTAATCAATGAAAGCATAAATCTTGAGAGAGCAGTTGGCAGATCTGATTTTTAAGGATCTGTATCATTAAAAATCAGAAGAGATGATTGTTGGCAAGAATAAACCTAATAATATTGAAAATTTTATTTCTTGAATGCTGATTACCAGAAACTTGGCGTAACCAAATATGTATAAGATGAGAAGCAGGTTTCTTAAGATGCCAAGATTCTGTTAATGGGCATTCGGTTGCATAATGCGGCTTACTTCCGATGCCTCCACACATACAAAACTCTGAAGTTGTTAAATTAAATCCATAGAGGTAAGAATGAAACCGTGTCCAGTAAAGAAGATAATTTCTTCGCTTCTCCATAATTCCATACGCATTTTGACTCTTAGAATTAGATTATAAATATCTCTTCCAGTAACACCATCAGTCCATTCATTTTGCATTTGTCAAAAATAAGAGATTTTAAAAGTTCTTCGACGAAACATCTTGGGAATTGAATATCTGTTTATGAAATGCCGTTTTCTGTCGCTTGTTTGGCCAAACTATCGGCTACCTCATTACCTTTGTGACCAACATATGCTTTAATCCAGGTAATTTCTATGTTGGAATGATATAGAAAAATATTTCTTGGGCTATTTTATTTGGCGTTTTTTAAGATTGGATACGGCTTGCATGACTGCTCTATTGTATTGCATTGTAGTAATTAATATATGGCTTCACAGTATCAAAATTTCATTATTTTTTTATAAATGATATCTAATTTTTATGATTATTACAAAAAATCCTACGGCCACACTTCGGACATAAACTATTATCCTTACAACAAATCTGAAAACTCATATGAAATATACTTTTTCTAGTTTACGTTTCAAATTTGAATTTCTGACAACAATTTTCTACAAATATTCGAGATATATTCAAATAATATATCAGAACATCTCTTAGTAGAGTGAGGGTCAATATTACCTATAGAAGAAATTTATGTTTTCTGTCACCCCAACCTAGCTACTTGTATTCCTAAGTGAGTTGTGTGTTTGAGAAAGATAATATATTGGAGAAGCATGTGAACTCAATAAACTGTGTGTTTGCTATGTATCTCTTAGCGAAATTTCTCAGTGACATTATACTGAAAATAATAACTTGCTTTTTACGATTATAAAATTAACATCTTCATTATTATTAATTGTATTATTTTAGAAGGAAATTGGAGATTGGTTCTTACATTGTATTTTGTTACAGTTTGCTTTATGTTAACATTTCAGACATGTTTAAAAATGTCAGAATATTCGAAGTGGTTGTAATGCAATAAACAAAATTCAAAATTATAACAATTTAATAGAAATTAATTGCATATTAAAAGGTAAATAATAAAATGCATTACTAAGCTTGCATTTATTAAACAAGATATTAATAATATTTTTTACATATTTGGAATAAAGGACATTGACTTTAAATACATCCAGTTCAAATTTGAAATATTTAAGATTATATCTTTATGTGATAAAAAATGATGATGACGATATTTCAGGCTGAATCCTTTTTAATTCTTTCATCAAAATCTACATGTTTATTTCTACTTCATTTGCTTTTCTCACACTAGATGTTTATTAAAAAAATTACAACGTCTCTTTTTATGTCTTTCTTTCAAAGCTTTAATATTGCCGGATATCATTCCTTTTTTTTCAAATATACTATGAAAATTAATTATTGAGGTAAGAAATTGAGTCATATAGTCATTGTGTTTTAATTCTGAATACAAAATCAAAATTTCATTATTTAAAAATAATTCATTGCATATTTTATTAACAGGCCTACATTTTCATTCGGAAATCCCATTGAATCATTTCTTTAATTTATATTTCTAATTTATCATTTATTCAGACCGAAGTGCATTACCTCATTACTTTGAAACAGATGTAATGAAAACAAACAATTTTTTTAGAAGAATGTAAATGAATTTCGCATAGGAACACTACCCGTTATTTATTCTGTTTATTTACTGAAATAAGAAAACAATCAAATTTAAAATCTACATAATAAACGCAATAGTGACTGGTAACATAAAAACAGCCGAAGAGAGATTTTTTATGGAAATGGGAATGTTTCTAAGCATGAATTAAATAAATACAATGTAAAATGAAAGATGCCAGTTTTTGACTCGAATTTCTATATGCAGGAATTAAATTGCTTTTAAAACGATACAAGGAGGTGTAGCTAATCTTAACCAAAGCAAAATGTAAAAATTAGAGTCTATTCTCTTTAAAAGAGTTGAAAGGAAACAGGTAGATCTTTTTAAGCCTTTGTTTACTTGATTTTTCTTTAAGTTTCGAATTTTATTCTTTTATTCCCTCAGACTCAGATTGTTAAATAAGTCCAAACAAATAATATTTTAATTTTTTTATTTAAAAAATGTTATATTACTAAGTAAATGCACACATTGAGTTTAAAAGTAGTACGGATCTAAAACAGAAATTCAATTTAAATAGTTATATTAAAGTCCAGTTTTTAAGCAACGCGAGGGCTATTTTCGGTCGACTTTGTTATCTTTTGAAACATGATCAAAAGTCGAGGTTGGCACCTAAATTGGAACCCTCCCTCTAAGGAATTCCACTCTCCACCACCGGGAAGACTTTCAACACTTGAAGGCAGAAATGACGTGCACCAGATCCACACGCATGTTGATAATTGGTATAATTCGATTTAGAATCCGGACCCTTCCAATCGCGAAGTAAGAAACTGTTCCACTAGCCGCCTCCGCTTCCGTTGCTAAAGGAGAAGGTAAATTGTATCGTAAGACTACACATAACTTAAAATTAAACAAATACATTAGTAACATAAACCAAATGTATTCTAAATTTTATGTAGTAACTTATTTAGGTTTAATACATTTAGAAGATATTGCCAGATTAAAAAAAAAGAAAAAGAGAGAGAAACTTAACTTCCCTTGCTTTAAAATTATAAATATCAGATTCACGTGAGCTAGAACTTTATGTTCCTTATTTAATTAATTTTCAATAAATTATTAAAAATTTACTGGGAACATTTCTTAAATAAGAAAGTTCTAGAAATTTCCAAGTGCTGTTACAATTTAAGCGCGTACCTCAGTTATTTAAAATATTTATTATTATTTTCATCTCTTTTCTCTGTTTCAGTCTGTTTGTTTTTAAATCTGGATATCAGCGTTTCTTTTGTATTTTGTAAATAAAACAAATTGTTTCGTAAAACTGAGTTTTTTATCGTGACATTTTGGTGGAGGCTCCAGGTAGAAATAATTCAAACCTGGATAAGGATGGCGACCTTCGTAGAAGCTTTCGTTTAAGAGGAATACCTCCAGAATTTGGAATTTATTTTTCTGAAAGAAAGAGAACAACCATGCCGGAAGAAAGCAAGCTAGTTGCAACGTCTCCAATGTACCAACAACTAAGGAGTCCGTCAAACTTCAGAGGAGATGTTGGGAAGTTCCTATTAAATGGCTCAAAGAATACGATGAAGTGGCCAAGTTCAACAAATGGACGACCAATGCTTATTTCTTCCTCGACGGTACAACAAAGTGATACGTAAACCACAAAGACGTCCTGAATTGATGGGATGCATTTAAAACGGGAATAAGTGGGCTTTTCTGCGATCGCCAAAAGTATACCCGAAAGGCTGAGGAACAACTGAAGTATACAGCACAATGCTCAGGGGAAAGTATGCAGTCCTACATTCAGAGTGTCTTAGGATTTTGCCAATTCCTGTAATGTCCGAGGATGAAAAGGTGTCCCACGCACTGGAAGGTATTGCAGCGAATATTTATCAGGTTCTGTTGACGAAAGAATTTGCCACGACGTCTGATTTTGTTAAATGGTGCATTTAAATCCAGGATATGAAGCAGAATGATTTGGACGAAGAAAATTCGAGAGGCTTCCAAATGTCGTACGGATGGCAGTCATTGACGAAGAGCCGGGCTTGGTATCCCTTATACGCAAAATTGTTCATGCGGATGTTCAGCAAATGATAACTAGAACTGACAAACCTGCGAATTACTACTCCTAATCTCTGGAAGAAATAGTTCAAGAAAAAGTTGAAAAGCCTTTCGCACCTGTCACAGTAAAACCAATGGAATCACGACAACGACCAGCGTATGCCGTTCCAATTTATAGCCCACCAGCTCAGCCTAGAAAAACTGATGTATGGAGAACAGCTGACAACATCCCAGTTTGTTTCTACTGTGGACGTCCAGGACGCGTTGTGTTCTACTGTAGAGAGAGGAAAGTTGTTTTTGATAGTTATCGAGCCCGCCGATAAAACCTCAACGAAGTAAACGTTGAAGAAGATTTCCGACGCCCTAACTTCGTTCGCTGATCTAAGCCAAATATAAATCGAGGCCGATCCCCAACACGTCGCTTCAGATCATTGTCGCCTTATCGCCAATGCAGTCAGTCTCCGAGCCGTAGAAATTAGGAAAACTGAGCGGAGCGACCTTCCATGGAAGTGATATGATATGAAGAAATTATAATGAAAATCCTCCGTCGACCACAAAGATGACTGGTAACCATCTGGAGGTAATAATAGATAAAAAGCAGATACGTGCTCTGCTGGATTCTGGAGCATCATTTTCTGTAGTTTCGGACACTTTGACATGGTTGGTTGGTTGGTTTGGGATTTATTGGCTCAAGAGCAAATTTGGCCATGCTGCGCCAAACGTACGGTGAAAGTGCAGCAGATGGTGACACTTTAACATAAGTTAGTGTTAAAGAATTAAAAAGCGTCGTCTCGGATAAGTATCGTCGATATTTAAAGAAAGTTATGTTTTCTGATGCCAAGAGATAGGGAAATGTATTTTGCGCATCATTATAAGAGAGCCGAGAGCTGCGCTTTCAATTCGTATTTTTGCAGAATTGGAGTCATGACGTGATCCTTGGGTGGGACTTTTTAGAAGCTTCTCAAGTCGTGATAGACTGTGGTAGGAATGAACTATTTTTTGAAGACGTTTGCCAAAGACTCTCAGCGCTGGAACTTGGAAGTTGTCTGCCATAAAGGACTATACTCTTAACTCTTATTCTTTAACTAAAATAACAGTATCAGGATCCCAAATTGTCCGAGATTTAAATATAGTGGTAGAAGGGAATAAAAATTTGCTCTTCGAAAGAAATATTGCTGTACCTTCGATAATCACTTCATACCATGATGACAAAGGTGAGATTTGGGTTGCCAATACTCAGTCTGAAAAACGAATCATCCCTAAAGAGATGCGCATAGGTCGGCCCGAATGCCTAGTTGAAAGTCATTTATGTGCGACAGCTGACACGTCAGATAACCCGCTTACACTAAAGGAAGAGTCGAAATCCCTTATAGATTATTCATTAATGATATCTCCTGATTTAATCAAAGAACGAAAAGGCAAGCTAGCCGAACTGCTCCGAACTTTTTCTGGCGTTGTGTACGATGGAGAGATCCGTTCCCTTACAGCCGGCAGATCATTTAGTACCTATCTCTCCTGCCTTGGCGCCATTCCATCGGATTGGGATAGACTTGCTTGGACGATCCCAAAATCGATTCAGGGAAGTAAATGAATTGTTGTCTGTACTGAATATCTGATTCTCTATGTGATCATGAAAGCTTCACTTATTGCTGCAACTCCGGAAGTGGCCATGTTCCTCCTGGAAGATATTATTTTAAAGCATGGGGCTAGAACAATAATTATAACAGACAGGGAGTAGTTGTTTCAATCGGAAGTTAATCTCCTCTGCAATATTATGCATAGAATGACGACTGCTTCCCTTCCTGAAACTAATGGGCGAACAGAGCACTTAAACAAAACGTTAGCAGACATTTTATCGATGCACGTCGGAGTCGAGCAGAAAGATTGGAATGAAATCTTACCCTTCGTCACTTTTGCATACAACACCGTCAAATGGGAATTCTGGTTGTCCTCCTAACTGACCTCGTGACCGAATCTACAGTGTAAAATGTGGGTTCCGAAGATAATATTTCCGACGATTCTCAGCAACTGATTGCGAACCATAGTTTCCATATTAACTTCAATTTTGTAGCATCTTCAAAATTGTGAATTATTTTTGGACAAGAGTGTAGTAGCGAAAGTGAAGTTTCTTATTGACTGCGCATGAGAAAAATGAACAAAAATGCAATGGAAACGGCAGACATCAATCGAAGACATTAAAAATTATGTACTTGTTTCTAATAAGAGATGCCTTGTCTGTTTTGTTTATATTTACGTTAAAATATGACATTAATTTTGTAAGTGATTAGATGCGATGATAGCTAGTTGAGAAAAGTGCTTCAAAAGTAACCTCATAATTTAATGCGATATCATAGATTTTTTAGAATATTTTTAATGCGATGCTTAATTTTTTTAATATATAATTCCTCCTAAATTGCATAGAAATATATTTCAGACGTCATTCGCAAGCTTTTAACCTTCCAAGCGGCTCAAACGTCTTTTTACGTTTTTCATGTTCAGTTCAAAAGCAAATCGTATTTATATGTATATTTTCTTACAAAATCATGAACAAAGTATTCCTAAGATTTAAGAGATATAATTAAATACGAAAAATATTGATTCATTTACTTTAAAAGCTACGTTTTCTATCCTGACAGTAAAAAGGTCAAAATAATTGTGCGCTCAGAAGGTTGCTTTGTTAACTTGGTTTTTTAAGTATCACAGAACAAAAATAAACCTCTAAAAATTTTTTTCATTGAGATTAAAATACCTATTTATTTCTAATTTTCGGTGTTTAACATGAATGCTATAGTGGAAATTTGAAATTGGCTCCAAGTCCTAAGATGTTCGTAGCTAAATATTTTTAATAAGAGGGTTTTAATAAATGCATGTAACTGTTTACGAGTACTTCATGTTAGAGTGCCGCTTGGATTATCACTTGTGCATTTTTCAAAGTCATCATCGAAAATTGTCTAACAGTTGTTTGCCAATATTGTAGTGGACTTGCTTCTCTAGTATTATTTCTCTATTTTCGCAAATTTCTGATGAAAAATGCTCACCGTGCTCATCGCTAATATGGCAACGGTTTTCGGGAAAAAAGTCCTAATGACACGGCAGGAATTGTATTTTCAGAGACATAGTGCAACCAAATTTCTTGTATGTGGATAATGTGTCCATAACTAATTTCTTATAATCCATTGACTTCACATTCCCGAAGAAATTCTTTGATACACGATTCTCTGACACGAAAAGCATGCTGTGATTTTTTGCCATCTTGCTGGAGCATGCTGTCAAAATTTGTATCATTTAACCTCACATGCCAAGCGAGGCGGTTCGGGCTGTCTAAAAATTTGCTCTTCATAGCGACGATGGCCATTCTCAGGCGGTTGGTTTCGATTGAGGGGAGGCGAGGTTCTGAGATCGCTTAGGATATAAATACGGTAGGGGGTCCAATTATCCTTGCCAACCACAACCTATTTCAGTGCGGCTTAAGGGAATGTTACAGTAGGGGATGGGGAAAATGCCCCCCAGGTTAGGAGAGTCCAATTCATGCCGTTTCCTCCCAAAAAGTCCCGGTTTTAAATGAGCTAGAAGAAAAAAGTCTCATCGGGATTAAAGAGTTAAAGAACTTACAGATACGTGGAGCATCGAAAATTCCCTTTTTCAGCTTTACTTCGTTAATTGGAAGGAATTCGTTATTTAAGTATTTGCAGGCTGATGCACTCATACTCATGGCATTTTGGAATTTTTTTTTAATAAGCCAACTTATATGTGCAACGGTAGTAGTAGGACAAACGACCTTACCGGTGTTGCATATGATTAAACATGAAGCTGGGTCCGCCTCACTACAACTGACCCTCCTTCTAAAGGTAGTATCTTTTACTGAGAAAAAATACTTTAAACCAGTTTTTCCTTTTTTATGCCACCCTCATACCACTAATCCAGCACTGATTCGCTGACTTATCTTCTTCTGTCTTGAGATACTTCTTTATCGGGTTGCATAAGATTTAGAAAGCAGCGAAGGGTAATGCATAATTTTCTAAAAAAATTATTTTCGTGTGCTGCATTAAAAAAATTATTGATGAAAAATTTAGGTATTTTATTGATGTGATTTTTCCCTAAATACAAAAAAATATATAAAGCAAATTTGTTATAATAAGTTTCACTAAAGAAAATTACGTTTTATAATTCAATATTTAATTGTGGTTTGCATTTTATAAATACACTGACGGAAAAAAATCCCAACACCAAGAAAAAAAATATTGTAGAGTAAAGAAATTTCGGCAATAGATTTGTCTAGGTAACATATTGAATTGATTAAAGTTTCAAGATCACAGGTTAATGTAAGTGCGAGAAGAGCCATCTCAAATGTGAAATGCTGGTGCAATAATAACCGGTGTAACCGGCAAGAATTTTGAATGCCAGCATGCAAACGAGCATGCATTGTGCACAGGTGCCGATGTCAGTTTGTAGGATGGAGTTCCATGCCTGTTGCACTTGGTCGGTAAGTACAGGGACGGTTAATGCTAGTTGTGGATGACGCTGGAGTTGTCGTCCAATGATGTCCCATACGTGCTCGATTGGGAAAAGATCTGGAGATCCAGCAGGCCAATGCAACATGTCGACACTCTGTAGAGCATGTTGCGTTACAACAGCGGTATGAGGGCGAGGCTTATGTTTTTGGAAAACACCCACTTGAATGCTGCTCATGAATGGTAGCACAACAGGTTGAATCGCCAGACTGTCGTACAAATTTCCGGTCAGGGTACGTGGGATGACCACGAGAGTGCTCCTGCTGTCACAGGAAATTGCTCCACAGACCATAACTCCAGGTGTAAGTCCAGTGTGTCTAGGCCGCAGACAGGTTGGTTGCAGGCGCTCACCTGTCTCCTTCTAACCAACACACGGCCATCACTGGCAACAAGGCAGAACCGGCTTTCATCAGAAAATACAACAGATCTCCAATCCCTCCTCCAATGAGCTCTAGCTTGACACCACTGACGTCGCAAACGGCAGTGGTTTGGAGTCAGTGGAATGCACGCTACAGGGCGTCTGTCTCGGAGCTGTCCTTGAAGTAACCGATTTGTGACAGTTCGTTGTGTCACTGTGGTGCCAACTGCAGCTCGAATTTCTGCCGCAGATGCAGTAGGATGCGCCATACCCTGAACACGGCGGTCTTCCCTCTCAGAAGTGCCACGGTCTTCTTGAGGTAGTGCCTTCCCTTGACCACTGCTGCCAACAATCATGCGCAGTGGATACATTCCTGCCAAGTCTTACTGCAATATAGCGGAAAGAAAATCAACCTTCTCTAGCCTTACTACACGACCTCGTTCAAACTCAGTGAGCTGTTGATAATGTTTTCTTCGTCTTCTTAAAGGCATTCTTGACTAACATCAACTCACTACGTCAAATCTCAATGATAAATAACTCTCACGAACTTTACAGTTAAAGCAAACCTGATTTGCATGTTCATAGTGGCGCTAGTGCTACACTTATCCGCCTATCGCGAAATTTGAATAGACGTCATCTTTCAGATGTATAAACACGCCTATCAAATTTCGTTTATCTAGCACAACTCTTTCTTAGAGTTTCAGGGTTTCAGTATCTACAATTTACTAAATTAAAAACATGCAAGAAATAAAAAGAAGAAAAAATTACTTATATAATATCAAAAATATAATTTGTTAAAATAGACTGAAATTGAGGAAAAAAACTACACTTCGAGGTTGTCAACATATTCTTCAAATTCTTGTTAAGTAGAAATAATTTTTTACCAGCAAGTGGGGAAAAATGTCTTTCTCTCTTGAAATTTTAGATGTAAAAGAATGAAATTCAATATTTGAAGTAATTTTCTCAAAAAATGTTTTGGGAAGAAATATAGCTGAGAAATGATATTGTTTATAATGAGATAAATAATAATTTAATATGAAAAACTTCTTAAAGAGCATAAAAAATGTTATTCAGAATTTTTTAAGAAATGAGAATCAAAGAAAACATGTTTTGATAATTTTATTTCATGATTCTCGAAATAATGAATTTCTAAAACAGTTTTTTTTAATTAGCGAAATAAATTTCTGTTAAATAATTAAAAATCCTTAGATAAATGAAAATATTTATTCACGTCTTTATATTAATTTTCACTAACAATCAAAGATTGCATACAATGGAGGGCAAAATTTTAAATTTTCTTTCGAAATATAATAATAATTAAATACTTCTTTTATACACAGTGTTCGATATTGAGAGTAAACCATAATATTCCTGAAAAACGTCTGATAGATAATTTTAGTGAATTCTGAATTCTTGTAATATATTAAAATTATTTAAAATATTAGATTCGCTATAGTTCAAATAAGTTCCATAAAAAATAAATACTCATATATTTAAGCTTTATTCATATATATATATATGGTTTACGGTGTTGCGGTGTTATACGGCAAAATATGAAATACTGCAAAATATGAAATGTACCTAATATTTATGTGTCTGATACATAAATCAATATGCACGAAGTATTATTTACGGACCAGATACATAGTTACATGCACTTGCGTACATAACATCAGTGACGAACATTTCAAAGAAACATGGTGTATTAATGAAAATTTATTTTTATAAGTTAAATTTTTCCTTATGTAAAATTAGTTGACAATGGTATAAAAGTTTGGCCTTGGTTTTTTTTGCTTTCTTTAGATAAGAACTAATAATTTCCATATAATCTATCCCAAATCTGACAAGAATGCTGCACAGTTGCTTTTATGCTTCAGCTAAATAAAGAATAAATGCCAACCTTATCTAGTCCTTTCTATTAATAAAAGACTAAACATAAATTAGTAATTATTTTGAAATATATAACTTTTCTTTAAAACTTAGCACACGACATTTATACTGGCAACGCTCTGGTTATAAAATTTTTATTTTACGTTTTTCTTTATTGAAAATCGGAATATCACAGCCTGAAAACTAGATTTTCTAGAAATCTGGGTGGCTTTAACCCTAAATATTTTTACACAGTTTTGTTTAACTTAACTTGTTTCATGTTTGTAAAGTTGAAATTTTGTAGTCAATGTTTCACTCACTTCTAAGTGCTAGAGTTTTCAAATTTTGTGTACTTTTGTGGTGTCGATGACAATAGGCTTTTAAGAACTTAATTATCAGTTTTAATTGATTAATAAAATTAAATTTCGATTAAGTACCAGCAGGTGACATGGTAGTGCGTTCTGCAAACATTGTTTTCAGGTCTCCATATTATTTAAAATAATGAATTATTATTTGAAACGTAAAAGTTGACAATAAATAACAAATATTATACTTTTTACAACACAAATAAAAAATTGTTTATAAAAACTGTTTTTATCAAATTAATTGGTCATCAACACCATAACAACTCATATCTCATTCCCAGATAGCAATTTTAGTTTGCAGCTAGCTTGCCACAAATTTGTCATGACAAGAGTGCAAGTTTGCCACAAATTTGTCATGACAAGTGTGCAAGCTTGCAGTAAGCTTGCAGCAAGTTAACGAAAGCTCCGAAGTCACCATGAAACGTACTTGCAGCAAGTTTGCCGTGTCAAACTCATCGCAAATTATAGCAAAAACAGAACACCAACACAACCCAGGATAGAACTCGCGACCTCCCGGTTCCGAAGCGGGGACGCTAACCGTTGAGCCAGCTGAACTCTGAGAGGAGAGGATAGATTTCGCTAAAACATCGTTCGATGCGATTCGTATACGATTTATTTTAAACTATTTTCTGGTTTTCATTAATTTTTTGAGTTGAGAATACGATTTGAAGTCAAAGAGAGAGCGATTTTCGCTAATAACTACGTTTTGCTAGTAGAATAAATTATGAAATTAGAGTTCAAAAGTAATTACTTTAAAATGGGACAAAATGTCTAATTATTATTTTTCAACAAACACCGACTGTTTTTTAGATTTAATTTTGTTTATAAACGTTAAAAATTTCAAAAAAAAATAAAAAATAAAGGCGATATAGTTTTCTTTAAAGTGAGAGTGATTATATTTAGTAAAAAGATGGAAAATGCTTCAAAAAATTTTTTTATAAAAAAGTTATTTTTTTCACAAATTATCATTGATTTATTGAATTAATAAAAAAGAATTACGGTCTAGGAGATGCTATTGAAAATCGGATGTTTTTTAAAACAGAGACAAAGATAATTATCTCTTTATTGTGCTATCTTTGCAGGAAGCTTGTTTTGCATACTTGCTGCAAGTTTGATTTGCAAAGAGGTGGCGCTACTTGTCACATCGAACTTGCTACAAGTTCGATTTAAGTTTGACGCGTCAAATTTTGCCATGACAAGTCAAAATCAAACTTGCTGCAAACTTACGTGCTATCTGGGTTATGGCACCACTACTCTGTATTTATATTATAAAAAGTAAGCATCATTAAAAATGCATTGACATTCTTTGAATTGAATTTCATCTTACGAGAATATAAAAATTACGGAGAATATGACGTGACTTTATGAATTATAAAAGCCTCTGCGCCCAGATTGGGATTAATTGTATTATTTTACTTTCTAGCATATGACATTTATACGACGTAAACGTCATCAGCTGACACGAACGACAAATTTTTACGTTGTTTCGTATGCCGTTAGCGCAGAAAAAAAGCACTTATTAATATCTTAGGTGGGCTTCCGCTCCTGATGGGCGGCTTTCATGATATTTTCCAAATAATTTAATTTTTGTCTTTCCTTTTTTGTCCTTTCTTTCTTGCATGTTTTGATATATTGCTTTTTTGTTGACGCAGCTTTTCCGCGAATGCAGCTTCCTCTTTTTAGTATAATTTTCTTTTATTTATGTAAAATTTAAATTTTAAGAGATTTTCTAAAAATATTTTTTATGTTTAAATATATATATATATATGTGTGTGTTTGTGTGTAAATAAGGAAAAAATGCGTATAAGAAACATGCATTCATTTAAGCAAAGAAGCAGAATGTACTATCATGTTATATACCACATTAAACCAGAAAAATACTTAAATAAGAAACAGCGTAGGTGATTATTTCTAAGCCTAAACATGCATGAGTTTTAAAAGGGACAAAATGATAACTAAATTTCATGTTAGGCGATGTATACTTTCAAAATAAAATGTAAATAGCACATATAAATTATTAGTGTAACTTTCTCAGACATTTCCTGCCGATTATTAAAATTATTTAGAAAGAAAAAAGATGGAAACTTATCTTTTTTGATCATACGTCTTCAGTGACGGTGGAGAGGTGGGTGGGGGGATCAGCAATAAATGGAACTTCAAAGTTGCAGGTACTCGGTATCATCTAGGTGTGCAGGTTACGGGTTTGGCTGTTGGTAAACTTTGCTTTCGACTTCCACGGAAAGACGTTTCGCAGGTTTCTGGTGAAGTTATAACGGATCAAACAAACGACTAGAACCTTTCTTTACGATGGAGGTTACCATCATTTCTGATATTTCAGTCTGACGTTTGGAGGATATGTTTTGCTTGAGAAGAAGAAAAGTGCCAAGAAGGTATCTGGTGAATGTTATTCAGGATCATTCAGCCGGCTGGAAGCTGTTTTTTACGGTGTCGGGCAAAGAATAAATATACACCCATCTAGTGAACACTGTTTTCAGCAGAAAAA
>BGPR01008688.1:0-14607 GCA_013235015.1 Araneus ventricosus | reverse complement strand
TGTGTTTCAACTAACACAATTAAATACGTTTCCATTACACAAAAATAACATAACGAAAAATACAATATAAACATTATGTTTGTGAAAGAAATGAGATTTCCGATAAAAGGAAAATCACGACTTCCACATACGTTACTGGATCTGTCGTACCTTGAAGATCGTTTATATCAATCGCTAAAAGGATTGTATCGGCATTTTCAATTGAAGGTTGGACTGGAACAACTGAAATAGAAGACTAACAGTTCCATACATTCGATTCCATAATGCCTCTGCTAACGTAATTTTTGATGAAAATAATGTATCGAGGTTTGTGATTACTATCAAAGGAGAAGTTATATTGCGGTTCTCCCTGGATGGTTATGGATGTTAAGAATAATGGTAAAGTCAAATATCAGTCAGAGGGAAATAAGGCTGATGTTAAAATTTTCAGTTGAATAATTATATTTGTTTTATTCCTGTTTTAAAAAAATATTGTTACATGTCTTGAATTTTTTTAAAAACCATACGTTAAAATATAAACATATGCTTGTGAAAAATTCATATTTTGCTGTTATTGATTTTTTTCTGAATCTTAAATTGAATATAAATAAAGTTTTTTAAAAATACACTTTCATTAATTTACTAAAATGCAGATTTTTTATTTCTATTATTTTATGATTTTGGATCATTAACTTAGAATTCATGGTTATAAATATCACTGAATCATGAAACTAATGTTTTGAACATTCAATGGTATGGAATCAAGATTTAATTAAATTAATGAATTAACTGACGATTAAGTTCTGAAAAAATTAAATTAGTGTAATTTCATCAAGAACACCAAGGTAATACTACCAACTGACTCTCTCTAATAGCACAAGATGCTCTACGTATTATTACAATATCGTCACGATATTGTACCGCAGAATATGGAACAACGTCGTGGATTTATCGCACAACTATTGTGATAAATAGGGCTGTGTGACCTATAATAATCGCCTTGTAGGATGAAGAAGTCATCCATTGCACCCGCTTAAGGACGAACACTCGGATCAAGAACTCTAACTAAAGGTAACTAAGCAATAACGATGCGTCTTGTGATGATATACAGATCGGTGTAGCCATCCAAGGGGATTCCTGCTCACACACATACTGGGATAATAGCGGTTTCCGGCTAACAACTACCGGCTAAAGCTAACCACCTTCTTGAGTAAGTCAGAAAATAAAATCCGGACTCATCAGTAAAGAGAACACACTTCCATTGACTTGCACTCCAATTGACAGATGTGCGTGCCCAATTTTACCATCCATTTCGGTAGCGTGGTGGGAGAGATGCTGACACTGCTGGGCATCTTGCATACAACCCTCCTTAATATACACTTCTGTGCATAATTGATCTGGATACCAGCCTTCCAGTTATTGCGGCAAGAGCAGATTTAAGGTAAGTTGTGTCGAGCGTCTCTGCCATCTTGCAGTTAGCTGCAAACATTAGTCGTCTGCGGCACTTTTAGCTCTGGGTCTTAATCACATATACTTTCAAAGGTTCTGTTTGTGTTCTTAGAATCATAGTCTATGAATTACAGGTGGGCTCACGCTCAACCATCTCCCTACAAACATGATAGATTGTCTTTAGCCTCCTTTTATTGGCCCATCGGCACGTCATCATATTTCTTCAGACAAATGATGTCGAATCCTCATATATAAAATGCATCATTATAAAAAAATCTTGATATTTCATTATGCACTTTCTAATTGCAGAAAGTGAAGACGTCTTAAAGGTCTCTTTTCGTTAAAGGGCAGCAGCTCCTTAATTTGCATATCATATTTGGATGTATTACTATTATAAACGTCATTATTTAATTAAAAGAATCTTTGCAATATCAACTATATTGTAAAGTTGGGGTCAATAATTGCTGAAAAATTATAACTTATTTAAACCAAATGCCGGCTCATTATACCCCATTGATAACTTTCGAAAATGGGAGAAAAGGCTCAGTTAACAAAAACAAGAAGAATTAAAAGCACAATGCTTGTGAAAGGAATGAAATTTCTTGGAAAATTAAAACCGCAATTTCCGCATAAATTGTTAGATCTGTCGAACTCTAAAGTTCATTCATATCAATAATGGTTAATAATGGCATTCTGGATTAGAGATTGACTATATCAATAGGAACTCATGAGATTATGTTTATGCTCATTTTATGCTTAAAGATAATGCTACATCGAGCTTTATGGTTGATATTGAAAGAAAAGTATTGTATTTGTGGTTGAGAGGAATGAAAAAACGTTTTATGGTTATGACATATATTTATCAATGGACTATAGAACAACATCTCATACCTTCGAACCTGTACCCTTTATGGCTTCTGATCGTTTGAATGAATATGAAAAAATCCCAATTTTATGGATCTCACACACAAACACACTTTTGTGGGAGGTTTTAAGATCGCATGCCAGGATTAAAGTACTTAAAAAATGAGAGGCCGATTCAACAATCCTTTCAGTTCGTTCATTTCCAATTATTCCCATATGGGATGCATTCCAGCCAAATCCGACGATAAAGGCTCCAGAGGAAAGTCTATAATAATATTTAAAAAAATATAAGTGCACGACTGAGAACTATTTTTGTTTATTTTTGCTATAAAATAGAATGTTTATGACATTAAAATAAAAGACTGGATTTATTGGAATGGTAGTAAGAAAAAAAACTGTAGGTATAATTGGTCTCTATATACCTTTTAAAATTTTTATTTAAAGCATTTCTTTTTAAGCAGAAGATAGATTTTTCCACAAATATACTTTTATATTTAAAAATCTGCTTTAGGATCTTTAAGTTTCTATTTTTTCTTTCATTCTATAGTTGTTATTTCTGATTACTAGATTTATCATTTTTCTCACATAACTTCAATATATTTTTTAATAAAGATATAAACTAAACAATATAGCTAACTTTAAATTCTATCCCTTTATATGCCGTGTAGTTCTTACAACATTTAAGAATATTTTGTAAATTTCATAAATTTCTGTTAATATTTTTAAATTTTCATTTACACTAATAGGATCCAAATAATATTAAAAGCGACTTTACTTGTTAATTATCTTAAATTAGGATTCTCAACCTTAAATAAATTCTTATGTTTGCATCACATTTAAGCGAATTCTTTTTTAAAAGAGATTATTTTAAAATTTTGTAACACTAAATATATGGCCAGCAACAAATAATCATATATTCACAATAGTCAAATTCAATTTTAGACATCTAGAGTACACATTGAAATTTCGGTAATTGATTTTATATTCCAGAAATGAAAAGCATGTTTTCATTTGATTTTATTCTCTCCTTGCACGAAAATATTCTGGAAAACAACAAATAGTTTTTATGCCATTACTGTCTGTTTTATCATTGATGACTATAACAAATAAATCAGCATTAGGTAGTGTGTAATTTTTATCCGATTCAGATACTTCTGCCAAGAAAGTGATAGAGATTACTCTAGTTTACGTTTCAAGATAAGTACTTTCTTTACCACTAGAGAGAAACTGAAAAACAAAAATGAAGGTACAAACCATTCACTGTGATTGTAAAAGAAATGAGATTTCCGATAAAAGAAAAATCACGACTTCCGCATAGGTGGCTGAATCCGTCATACTCTAAAGATCGTTAATATCACCCGCTAAAAGGATGGTATCGGCATTCTAGATTGAAGGGTGGACCGGAATGATAGGAAGCGAAGAGACGGAATTCCTCGCATTCGATTCGGTAATGTTTCTGCTCACGTTATATTTGATGAAAGTGGAGCTTTGTGGTTTGTAAGCGAAAGTGAGGTTACCATTTTGGTTGCAGTTGAGAGGATTTAGCAAAAAATAGGAAGATAACGACAGGCATCATTGAAAAGAAAACAAAATTTACGTGACTGCTTTTTGGAAAAAGATGAATGATATGTTTTTGGTATTATAAGATATGCTATAATAATGTCTGCAATTTATTTGTTAGCATTTTAGCTGGAAGAAAATCATTGGTTCAAAATCTAAAATTTGTTTCAGTAACCTTTACATCATTGTGGTAAATTAGGCTTCCTTTTTTCACAATAATTCTTCCTATTCGACGACGTTTCAGGAATCTTTCACTCTTTAAACTTTTAGTTAGTTTAATTATTAGAGGAGCTTAAACAAAAAAAACCTGCTCTCGGCACAAGTACGTGACGCATGAAATTTATATAAATTTATCTCACTGGGCCTCTAATGAGACACGTGTGATTCGTACAGATCTCCTTCCACAGGAAAGAACGTTAAATTGGTCGACGTAGTGGAAACAAGTCCTTTGCCTATCTATTGCTGGTACCTGGTAAACAAGGCGTGAACCACCATTTGCTTATCATCCTCGCGTTTCAGATGGCCTCAACATGAAAATTGTGACAAAACTCTCTGCAGTGGCATTTTCGCCTGATTTAAGCTCCATTTATTCGTTAGAATATATTTTTATATCATTTAAAATAGATTGCACATATATCCTATTTTTCATTCATAATAGTATTTATTATTCAGAGTAATAAGCCATTTATAGTCAATATAAATTACGGCAAGTCATTTACTTTCGTGCATATTTGTTTCAATAGCTAATGAAGTTTAATGTAAAAAAAAACTATGGTTATGCGAAAAGTTTCATTATTTTTGAACTATGAAAACTACAAGAGTTTCTATGCATTAAAACGAATCAAATGGAATTGAAGTAAAAAATATTAGTCATATTTCAACAGATTAATTGTTAATTCGAGTGTATATATTAAGAAGGAACATCACTATCGATACTTTAAATCTCTATTAAGTTTCGCTTATTTATCATAATTTCAGAGCTTTACATCGTCTGAAATTTTAAAAGAATAAACTCATAGGCATCTGCTTTCTGCCATATGGAATGAATTGTTAAAAGTTCAAAATAAACAAAAAAATGTCATTCACTTCGCATCAGAGAATTTCAGCATATCGTAAGAATTTGTTGAAAAAGTTTTAACTGTCGTCAGAAACCCAACTAATTTACAATAAAAGCAATAAGAAAAAAACTCTTTTCTAAAATTAAGCAATAAGGAAAACCATTAAAGGAGATACAGTGTAGATAATAAATTTCCAAACTCTTTTGTCTTGCATAAAATTGATAAAATATTTTTGTTAAGAAAACGGAGATTCCAACAAACATTCCTAAACAAATTTGAGTAAATTCATTTTTGAAGTTAAAACATTGATTATAAAGCTTAACTATTTATAATAATGTTCTATAAAGAGATTTGTGTTTATTGCCCAAAGTGAATTGCGATAAGACAAGCATACAATTATTTTTGAAAAAAAGACTGTTTGCGTGGTTTAAAATATAATTTCAGTTTCAATAGCGTGTTAGATGCATTTGGTGAACTTACATAATTTTTCAGAATCTGCTCCGAGCTAGATACTAATATGTGTTCTAAATAAATACTGTAAGAAGATATTTATAGTCCCTATATATCATTCTCAAAAATATGTTGAATAAATAATTTGTTTAGCATTTTAAAAACACAAAAATGAAATTTAAAATATTCCAAAATATGTATAAGAGGTTATTCTATTTTTTGGTTAGATATTTATGTAATCTTATTATCTAATGAATCCCTCAGGATACTTTGTGTGCAAAATCACTTTTATATACAAATTTGTTAAACTTCTCATTTAGAGAAGGAGCCGATTTATAAATATTCAAAGCCGAAGTCAGTGCAAGCGATCTTGCACATGAACTTCAAAAATAATTACTAACATATATACTCTTAAAATATTCTTAGAATTCTTATTTTTCCCTATTAAACGGATTGAAATAAATTTCTTTTGTTTTTCCTGGAAGAAATGGTATCTTTCTTTGCGCTCGACAATTATTTTAAAATAAAAATCCTTTAATGCTAAAAAAGACAACAATCTATGCATAGATATTCCATTTTCACAAAACTTTCCTTATCTAATCCTTCTTCTGACTCATGGACTACCATTTCTATACGTTTAGATCCCTTTTAAAAGAATACACTTTAAGAGCAGTTTGAAACAAAAAAGGTTTTGAGCTGTCTAATTTTTTAAGGTGACGTTATCCGAACGACTCATTCATTAAGCAGTTCTTCGTAGACTCCTTATCTGCTTTAAAGTTCCTTCTTCATCATTTTCTTATGTTTTCGATTGAGAATTTCTCTTCATCGCTTGTTTCATGAATCGTGTCTACGATTACATATCGCCCACTCCTTCATATATTACTTCAATCACGATCCTTTGCTCAGTCAAAATTCTTATTTTCTAATCTTCAAAATAAAGGTTTCCATTGAAAATCTGTCATCGCAATTCAGGCAAAGTCAGTAACTCCAAAACTGTAGTTTCTCGAGATGCGGTAAGTTTAAACTTAATTAATTGTGATTCATTATGATAGATAGTAAAAATTATTTTACAGATTTCTAGCCCACAATTGATTTACTAATGTTTGGACGACAAGTTTCTATCGCAAAATAATTAATTGCAAATTCTAATTGACTGCAGTAGTCCATCAAAAGGTTTCTGTGGACTTAATGACTTCTGCCTGAACGACGACGATGTATACTGATGGGGTCGGAAGGAATTAATGTATCTCTATAAAGAGAATTGCGATTAAAGAAAAAGTATGCAAAAAAGAGAAATAAAATACCAGAATGAAAAACGCCAAACTTCAAAGCTGGTCATTTCGAAATATAGAGAAACGAAAGACGCAAAAAGGTGCATTGTCGTATATAATTATTCAATAATTATCCGTGCTAAGATTTATGCGTGTTTTACGAGGTCCAATAGACAATAAAAATTATAAACATCCAAATGTCAGTTTAATTAACTCTTTGCGGACAGGTAATTTTTTAATTCACTCAGAGCAGGTTGGCGCACTTTATGCGCCATCCCGTTTTTTCCTACTCTACGCTTATTTAATTAAACACAACTGCATTTTTACGGTATAATAAGATTAGAGGTTGAATAGATGGATGATACACGCATTTGTGTTGGAGTTTGAGTCGCTATTTCCTCCTGAACTGGATTCTCCTCCACGTCAGTCTCAGAATCAGTTTCTTGGTTGCTGTACTCAGTCACTTCTCCATCGATATATAATGCATCAGGTTTCTTCTCAGCTGGTATTTCCTTGCTTAATTCTTCCAAAACAGCCGAATATTTCTCTGTAGAGATAATTTAGGGCCGTTTCATGATAGCAATGTTGGCTTATGGAGAGCGCTTCATGTAATTTCAAGCGCGATCAGACCAAACTGACTGATTCATTGTCAGTGGAAACTATCGGATCAAGGAGGAGGGATAATATGAGGTTAGAGGAGTGGCGATATGTACACCTTCGATAGTTTTTATTCAGCTTATAGTACCCACTGGCGCACTCTATACGCCGTACCAGTCCGCAAAGGGTGAATGCATTATAAATTAAAATTTCTAAGGTCAAAATCTTTGGATTTTAACTAGATATTTCTGTTTATCTTAGTTTAGTTAATTTTTTTTTAATTTATTAAGCTTTTGGATCAAGTATTTTCCTTGAGTTCTAAAATGCGTTCCTTTTCAGATTTGGCATTTTTATATGGTTGCCTCCCTTCAAGGTTCTGAACAGAGATATTTTAATTCTAAACATCTGCATATAAAATCAAAATCCGAATATGATATATTTCCACACCTTTTGATGGATTGAAGAAAAAAAGTCACGCCTTTTTCCTAGGATTTAGAAGTATTAATTCTATTTAGCTATTGCTGCTTCGAAAAGGAGGACAAGAGGGAGAAAGAAACCGAAAATCCTCTTGAAGTAGAAATTTGAAATTCAGTATCAGATTTGTTCTAATTGATTACCAACAGCTGAATATATGTTTCGATTTGACCCCCATTATTTGAGAAAGCGGAAACCTTTTAAGAAGTGGAAATTGAGAATGCGGAAAGAATTAAATTTGGCAGCTTGAAATTTGGAATGTGGTTTTTGTAAGACAAAGAATAATAGAATGATATTATTAAAAGTCACACTAATGAGTTAAAAAGAGAAATTTTATGGACCAGGGTTAGAAGCAACAAAGTTGACAGAAAGGATCTTCATTCCAGGGCGTTAAAAAGATTTCATTCCCATTTTTATCCGACGCCGAGCAAAGGGTTTCAAGATTAAAAACTTTCCATTTCTTTTTGCGCATTTAAATAAAGATTAATTTTGTTTAAGGAAAATGACTGCAGGTTACCAGTACCAACACCAAAACTGGACCTGAATATAACTAAAATAAACTGAAAAAACAACAACATGATTTTGCAGGAAAGGGACTCTAGGAAAGGGTACATGAAATCTTTTATCATATTTAAATCAAATAATCAGGAAATAAAATGTCGTTCGTAAGAATAACTAACATATATCAAGTCACATAAAATATTAGCGACACGCACCCGGTTCACATGCAGGAAGGAGCCTTGAGTCTGGGTTTCGAGCCTACTATTTTCCAATCCAAGAAGCCAAGACTTTAATACCAAGGGCTCCGGGAGCAAACATAAATTTAAAGGCGTAAACTTGTCTCCTCTGCATGATAAATACGGAATAAGAATAGCCGTATTCACTACAATTGTTTAGAATAAATTATTCCTATTCAAAGACAATTTGTTTCAACTGATAGAAACACGTCGCTTTCTGTTCTTGACGACTCTACTAAATGGGAGACGCTCGAATGATTAAAAACATCACTCTTTGAATGTTTCATTCTCACAAAAATTTCTTATCAGTTGTCTAATGGACTTCCTCTTGCATAATTTACCGTTCTTTTTAAAAGAATGCACTTTAAGAGAAGGCAGTTTGAGACAAATAAAAGCGAAATGCATCGAGATTGGGAGTGAATATTTCTTTCTAAGGTGACGTTATCCGAAAGACTCATTCGTTAGGTTAAATAATTCCTTGTCGCGCCCTTATCTGACTTCCGATTCCTTCTTCGTCATGTTCTTTTCTCGTAAATAATCATTCTTACAAGATTTCCCCCGGATCGAAAGTCGTTACTAGGTTGTTATGGAAATATAGCGGCAGTTAGATTATTGTGGACATCTTATTTTCCTGGGAGGCAGTCATAAGCAGTTTACGGATTCGCTTTCTCCGAGATAAAATTGAAAAACTTCACCCATTTCTTTTGATTTTCTGTTTCTCCTTTTTATTTCCTCTTCCTTTCCCCGGTAATACGATAACCTAAGGGTACCTAAAATGAGAATTTGTCTCATACATTATTCATAGGTTGAAGTGTGCAGACAGCTTTTCTTTCAGAATTTAGGAAGGCAACAATTTAGAATCCTCCATGCAAATTGATTTCGTGTTATGTGATAAAATGGGTTCTTGCCTCGCGTTTCATAGTCGTAGAGCCAGCCGTGCTGCGTAATTATATGAAAGAAGTCGGGCCGAAGCGATTATTTTGAACGCAAGGCTTTCAGGACTGATGAGAATATAGCAGGGACGACTTTCGAGAAAGAGGCTGCTTTATCATGTAGCCGTTTCATTGTTTCTTTTCTATTCTATTCGAGAATTTTTCATTCGGCCCAGGAAAGGAGATTGCTCCGCGAAGCCTAACTTAATAAAGGGCTTTAATAATACGGAATTATTAGTCTTCGTGAAATTTCCTCGTCTATTAAGGACGAACTGAGAATTAAAAAATGATTTCATAGGTCATTATCGCATGCGTAGGATGAAATGGAATTCAGAATAAGTAGCATATCACTGAATAGTCGAAGTAGTTTAAAACTAAAATAATCGAAAAAGTGGAATTTTATCTGCTTTGTAAGGTTTTCTACAAAGGATGTTTGATGAGCATTAATTCCATAGTTTTAATATCATAAAATCTAAAAATGCGTATCATGAATTTCGGTTCCCCTTTTCAAAGGAAATTCTGGAATTCATGCAATTTACGTGTAGTATATAGGGGGCTTTTTAGGGAGTATCACAAATAGGCCTTCTTCGAGTTTGGCATATAGGAGCTTCGAAGAGGGTAGCACATATAAGTCTTCTTGAAGCATATAGGAAGGCGTTATAGAGAGTAGCATATATAAGCCTTCGAAATTCATTTGGCAGAATAAAACTGAAATATTTAACCAATGGAACTATTATCTACCTCCTAAATCTTCTGCAATGGGCGTTTTATGAGCATTAATTCCGTGAAAAACATAAAATAAAGAAATGTAAGACTTGAAATATTGTTTTCTCATTTTCTATGGAAATACTAAAATTTATGCAATTAGTTTATTATATACGGGGTTACTTCAAGATTTAGGCCTTCCATACATACAGGGATAAAGGATAACTATATAGTCCATTTTGTTCAGCATATAGCAGCATACGAGCACTCGCCGGTAGTCTTCTCTATGGGATATTAGGCAATATTTTAGGATCTTCTTAGTGTAGCATATGGAAATTTCAAGTTCTTTATTCGGGATTCCTTCTTTGCCAATGAATTTTAAATAAAGTCCCTGCAAACTGAATTAACAACAAAAGCTATTGCTTTTTTTATCACTCTTGAGTCAGCAGGAATGTTATATTATGCACATTATCTGAATATCTTCTGATTTTCAGAAAAGCAAACAATTTGAAGAAAACATTTTTGGCACAAATAGAGCCTTGATTAAAGATACGATAATGAAAAGAGATAAATAGATATCATTTCTAATTAATTGAGTTTCATCAATCAGGGCCACAAAGGAATTCAGTGTCAAAATGGATGAATCTTATCTGTTACTAAGCAAATGTGCAAATGATTGTTTTTCTTTGGACACAGTGATTAAAATCTTTAATTCCGCTTAAAAATTATTACACCCATAATCAGTATTTTAAAGGAGAGGAAGTTCGGCGAAATTTATTCCTCAAATACTTTAAAAAATATGGAGATCATGTTTAAAAATTAAATCAAATAAATCAGAAACCATTATTACATATTATCAAAATTGTCAGCACATCTTATCGATTCAGGAACAAAGAAATTCCCAAGTTCACAAGAAAAATTATGAATGAGTTTATTCTTTCTAATGTTGGTTCAATGCAGAAATAACGAATAAAATCGAGTTTTCTTTTCTCAGTAATATCTTTATCAAATATTTGAAATTCTGCATTGGACTAGCTAGATAATTGTATCATCAGCATGACATAAATTGGATTCTTAGTTAATAAAATAATATATATATATATATATATATATATATATATATATATATTATGAATAAAGAGCAACACCTAATTTGCTTCCTGAATCTTTGTAATGGCAAATAACTGTTTTCCCAAACGAAGATGATATGTGTAATACAAGAAGGGAGCGAGTGATTCACTTTTCTGTTATTCCTTGGCGCAGTATTTTATTACCTACTAATTAGATGGTCTTTTATTTTGTAGTCGTATTATTATTTCGATCCTTTTAAGAACACAATGAATGAATGACCAAGATGTTTTTCGTGCGTTGGCTCGATTTTGTTTTGTAAATAAATTGCTAATAATCACATAATTGCAGCTTTCCAATGGAAAATCCTTCAACTGTATACACGTGTCATATTCGTCATTGTATCAGAATGGTGTAATTATGAAGAAAAAAAACTGCCGTTTTGAAGAAAATATTTTCCATGGAAATCAAATTTTTAAAGTGATTTTGATAATGTTTTTATTTGTTCTTTTTTGTGAATTGAAAGAAACTCCTCTGTTATTTTCTTGCCAATTTTCGAAAACATTTTTTTTACATGTTTAAAACTTTCCGAGTATTAATAATAATGAAGAACTCAAAAAATATTACATCGATCAAAGGACAAGGACAATATTATTTTTCTATTCCTTTTCGTACCACAATTTATTTCAGAATATTGATTTTCAAATTAGTTTGAGTTGTGGATGTCCATTTTGAAGCTGCGTTAGCACTATATTCAGAGTGTTTTTTTAAAATTTTGAACCGTGAAAAAATGACGAGGACAATGCCTCATCTGATCACCCTCTCTCCAGACTTCCATACCCCACCACCGATGACATCCAATCCAATTAAAGTATATTAAGAGCACATACAGCGTATCTTTGTCAAAAACGCATTTTGCCTTCCAACGGCCTCTATTCGAGCCAACACGATCCTTAAATTGGTTTGATAAAAATAAAGCTTAATAAATGTGTGTGCTGAAAAGAGAGTTACTGTTCGTCTTTTAATCAGCTTCGCAATTAATTCGTAAGTAATTAAGAATGTTTCACCTAATTATTTGGGAAACAATTTCCTATACCTGTTTTTTACAACCATACCTACCAAACATTTTTTAAAGAAATGTTTCCATCTTTTTTAGTAAATTTGGGAATTTTAAATATTTTATCTCAAAATCCATCTTGTTTCATACATGTACATTCCTATATCTACACAGTTTTATTTAACTTAATTTGTTTCATGTTTATAAAGATGGAATTTAGTAATAGTTTTTCACTCACTTCCTAAAGGGTTACAGTTTTGAATTTTTTTTCACTTGCGTCTTTCATGAAAATGTAATGTTTTAATACTTTCAGAACATAATTATCAGTTAATCGATAGATTTAATTAAATATTGATTTCATATGTGTAGCCTCACATTCTTAGATAATTAAATTAAAATGTTTCCTTTTTAGGACACTATTAAAAGTTTGTTTATAAATTCTATTGTTATTAAACGCTGAGCTTAATAATGGATCTTTAAATTTTGCTTCCGATTTTTTCTTAATCACTCTTTTTCAAAATTCTTCATCATTTGTATGTAACAAGGAAACTTTACAAAGAAATGAAGCATTGAGATGGATTCTGCTCATGTGTGTTACGAATAATTTACTACTCTTGTATTCATACAAATAAAATGAATTCGAGCAAAAATATGAAAGTTTCAACAACTTTCTCGCATTTTAAGAACAATACCTACCAGACTTTGCACTTAATTATTTATTCATACAATATTTTTTTCCTGTAGCAACGCGTTATATAATCATATTTGTCCTTTTGCGAGATTATAATATTATGCTGATATACTAAATTTTTGAAATGTTGTGCACTTGTATGTTTTCGATAACAAAACACTAATATGTTAAGAGCTTAATTCCCGATTAATTGCTTAATATAATTAAATTATTAATCCATACCCGTGGCACCACTTAGTAGCGAATTTGAGAAACAATTGTGTCTGCGGTCTGTCGATAGCTTTAATTTAACTCTTAAATGCACTATTTCATTAAAATTAGTTTAAAAATATTTTTAGACTTTTATTTCTTGAATAAAACATGAGAAAAACACTTTAAAAAATTCTATTTTGTTTTAAGTATGGTTTATGGCTTGAAAATAGTTTGTTACCAACTGACAACACTGGGCTTTATTTCAGAAAATTATTTTCTTGATGAAATTCTATAATATCAAACACAGATAAATTTTAATAAATAATAATACGGATAAATAATAAGGAATTTCCTTCAACATTGTGGGATAAAATAAGGTATTCTCAAGCGCACAAAGAAAACCAAAAAGATGCAGCCACCTCAAGTGGAAAACATCACTTTATTTTTATTTTCTCATCAGCAATCAGGCTGCCATCTATCTAAAAAATATATAACATTCAATGTCTGTTTGTTTGTGTAGTGTTTTGAACCCAGTATACACATAAGTCCACCCTTGACTGGATTTAAGAATTAGAAATTTAATTGATGCGTTCCTTGCCCTAGAAGGAATTAACCACAGGTTTTTAAAGTTGCTAGCCCCTCTAAAGAGTTTTGAAAAGGGGTTAAAAGATTTAACGTTTTCCGCCATAACTTTGAAACCTATCATCGCACACAACCCTTTTTTATATCATCTTAAAATTAAAAATATCAGCTTTTCAGTGGCACATGTCCCATTTCCGTACAACTTTTTTTCGTCGTATTTTAAATCAACGTTGAAAATTAATTTAAACGCAATTTGTAAGAATGCTTTTCTTTATTCCAATATCTTTTAAAATGCAAAATCATGCGAGTTATTAAACAGGTTGCAACTTAATATAAATAGAAGTCATTGTGGGTATGCGTGTATATAGGCATGTTCCTCATCTCCTCCTGGATCGATTTCAACCAAACTTTGCACACTTAATATTTAAGACATAAGAAAGATCATTGTCTATTTTCAAAGCCCAAAAGTTAATTAAACAGTCAGTTAATTAAAAATTGACCTAAACCGTTCTTCCGCAGTAACTTCGGCGTAATTTGTTATACAAAAAATATTTTTATGCCATTTTAAAGTTCAAAATTTTACCTTTTCAATTATACCAATTTTATATCTGTGTTTCCCTTAATTTTTATTCATTTTTCAAAGTTTAATAAATTGTTAATTACGTCTGGGACAGTTTTGAGAATCGCAAATTTTTTGCAGCTACTCCGTTGCTAAGCAACGATGAACTTTAAACTAATTTACCTTTGTTTCTGAAATTTTTGCTTATTTTTATAAATATACACTGGCATACATATGTTAAGGAACAGAGAGAGATTTGCAGAGAATTTTTCATTTCATACGAAAACTATGCTTCAATCAGTTCTGGAGAGATCATGTATTCAATGGAGTGTCATATACATATTACAGTGAAGATTCGGTCACAGGGCCAGTGGGGACCACC
>BGPR01008687.1:27094-62086 GCA_013235015.1 Araneus ventricosus | reverse complement strand
TGTACAGGGTTTGTAAAGGGCGTTTTCAGTCTTTCTGAAATATCCAGAAAACTGGTGGTTCTAGCGAAAAATACTCAATTATATAATTAAATTACATTAAATTTGCCAAAACAGTCCTCATTTTTTCTCTTAGATGAATGTATTTAGAAATATATAGAGAGAGAATTACAATAAGTGGTTGGAAAAGCTTAGCTTCATTTAAGAAAGAAAGTTTTATTTCAAATTGGCTATCTATTATAACATTATATCTATAACATAACATTATATATATATAATTATACATACCTTACATAAAATATGTATAAACACTTTTGACACTTGCCTGTAATTAAATTTCATTCCATTCTTCTACTGCCTGAGTTCGAACCTCCTTCTAGAGGTACAATTCATTATAATGTGATACCATGACAGCACATAAGCACTTACTAAATCAACTGCTGGGATGAACGTGCAAACAGGGGGGTAGAACTTGATTCTAGCTGGCCGCCCATCTAAAACAGCTATTTTCAAGTCTCTTTGTAATTGATGAGGTCCGTGTATTTTTCCCAAAGAAGCTAATAATATACCAATCTTTCTGTCCTCTGAAGCTTCACATCTTTCTTGTAATACTTGCCTTTAATCAAAATCCTGACCATTCTTTTCACCTACACCACAATTTATATCAGTCACAACATAATCTTCATAATGAACACTTTTCAGTCATTGCTTCATACTTCGTGAATCAATCTATAACAATGTTAATATAACGTACTTATACAAACACAATACAGAAAAGTCTGTATTCGTTTGTTCTACTAAAACTGTTATTCCAGCTCCAGAGTTATACATTCTAGTAAAATCTGGAATTCCCCAACACATTTTTACAGTGAGTGATATGTTGACTAGGTGTTGAAAAACATATGTTGTGAATGTGGAAAAAATGAATGTTGCGAGCTTTTATGTTAAACTCATTATATTTATGTATATTTAGATTATATTGTCTTAATATACTCAATTGGACCCAAGCGACTGAGTAGAAATTATCTTGTGTAGGGGAACGGATGTAAGGGGAGGAAGTGATGACGACAGTTCATCAAATATACTTGTGCCCCCCCCGACCCAACACCACCACTATTCTCAACACATACAATACTACCTTTATAAAATTATTATATAGGCATGAGGTGCTTCTGATGGTTGTTACTTCGACATTTTTTATTCATTTTACCACTTCAATAAGGAATTTCAGAAATACTCACTTTTTCATATATTACCCATATATTATAAACTATCGATGCTAAAATAAAGATGTAGGGCTTTTTTGTAGGGAATTTAATGTACTTTATTTTTGTAATTGAGTATTTTTCGCTAGAATCCAGTTTTCGAGATATTTAAGAAAAACTGAAAAAGCCTCCCTTTAACCCCCCCCCCGGGGGGCCCGGAGTGACCCCCACGGTCGGGGACTTTTAGTATGTTGTTTAGGACACTATCCCCAACAAATGTGTAAAATTTCAAAACTACACCATTTTTTTTTTTTCTATTCGTCGATTTTTGGCCTTCGTTGACTGGACTAGCGTGTCTGGCACGTGATATGCATCTGTCAGACAGACTGATAGTGCCTGTGTTAGTTGTAGAGTAGCAATGTTTGGAGTGTAAAAGAGAAAGAAAGTATTGTATACATTACTAGCTGATGGGTGTTAAGTAGTAGTGGAACGTACCATCGTCCTATATTTAGGACAGTCGAAAATGCAAGGAAGAATGACCTTCTAGATAATTTTTTGACAATTCTTTTTTACTGGTATAATATTATGGAATATTACTGCAATACATTTATATGTATGTTTCTCTGGGAGTTCAAAACTTTAAAAAACATGCTAGTTGAAAATGTAAATTCTGCAAAAATCGACATTTTAAAAATTGAATAAAAAATATTCAACATTAATTTAAACTTGCGATAAAGGCAAATATACAGTTAAATGCCTCTTAAATAATAAATCATCTTTAATTTGAATTAAAATATTCAAAAGAATTTATATAAAGGTCACTTATATATTCTGTCCTATTTTTTGGATGATCAGGAAATATGGGTTAAAACATCTCAACAACAGATTAGTTTAATTTGTAAATAACTGCATTAATAAATCAAGACAGGCGAATTACATTTTAAAGTTCTATTTTTAATTCCAAATGATTATTAAAATATTAAAGAACAGTAAATTCAAAATAAACAACAAAATTTGATTTTTAATGGTTACGAGAACAGACTAAAAATATATCTAGACTAGAAGAAGAAAAAACGCATTTTCTGATTGAACCAACGAAATGTCAAATGTTAATCAGAAACGCTAGCATTCTTTTTTGCTTCTGTGAAACCATTTTTGAAATTCATAAAACACATGGAAAAAAGGGAATAAACAGATTAAAAGACGTTATAAAAAAGGAAATTTTTACAACAATTTTGCTCGAAAAGATATTTATTAAAAACAAGTATTAAAAAAAGACATAAAAAGAAGAAAAAGAGAGAGAAGGATAAAGAAAGAAAGAAGGAAAAGCCGAAATAAATTCAGTTTATGCCAAAAGAGGCGCTACAATCTGTTGCCAGAATCGAAAGACGGTACGAAGAGCATGACGTGAATGCATATATTCCGCATTTGAAATTCCCGAGAGCGTTTTAGAAGTCTTTCATCAAAAGAAATTGAAAGTGAAAAAATATAAAAGGAAGTGGAACTTAAAGAAGAAATTATAACAGCAACAAGAGGAAAAATATCTTTTCTCTTGAATAACTGTTTTGTAAGCATTTTGCCGATTCTGTGCATTCTGAAAAAGTTAAAATGTATATTTGATATAAAGACTTGTTTGCTTTTCTGTGGGCGAAATATTCCAAAATACAAACCAAAATTTACTTTGGCTATGATATTCCATAATTTCTTTATATTCATTGCTTTTGTTATTTATTCATTAAATGTTATTTATTAATTTAAATTGAATTTTTTGAAAATTGTACTTAATATATTGTTTAATATTGCTTTAATTTATAAACTCTTTAAAATTTTTGTGTTTAATTATGATTTAATTGTACTATATTAGTTTCCTACAATACCTATTGCTCTGTATTTTATGGAAAAAATGTAGTAATATACATTAGGATGTCAAAAATATGTGAAAACTTTTGGAGCTACACATTTTTTCGAATATCTTCCGAAAGGCTGAATTGATTTTTCTTGAACTTCGACTGTGCAAAGAAGAGGCTTAAACTGACAATTTACATTGAAGTTCACGAGGGTATTTAGGGACCGACCAAAAATTGATGAAGACGAAAAGGTATGATGGATCACCCCTGTCATAGAAAGCTGATAATGATTTGCAACTTTCAAATTGTTCTTCAGATAGTTTGAATTAATATACACATTGCTTACATACATTTTCATAAAAATATCACGTATATTCTGGAAGTTATAAAGGGTTTTCTTAAAAATCCCAAATTTTCTCGGATGATTTTTGCTCATAACATACAGAGTTTTCAACCAAATTATACCAAACTTACAGAATACTCGAAAATAGATAGCGAAGCATTGTATGAAAATTTGAAGTAAAAACTTTGAATATTAGAAGAAATATGAGTATGTATAGTAAATGATTTTTATTGCTCACGTGCTAGACGTAGCGTAATTGTTCTTTAATAACTTCAGAGTCAGATATAGAGGGCAACTTATATAAAAATTGCAGTTAAATATCTAAAGATCTCGGCATTTCAAAGAGGTGAATTTCGGTTGCATTGTAAAAGAAGCTAAACTATGAGGGTCCTTGTACAAATTTCTATTTTTTAAAATTTGAATCTTCGAATTGTTATCGTTGAAATGAAATTTAAATAATGTATTTAAATTGTGAATATACATGGACATTCAGGATATTCCACTTTCATAAAATTTAATATTACTGTTTGAAGATTCAGTTCACGAAAGAGTCCCCTCCCCCACAGGTCTACATTTTATGGTTTTCGCTTTTGTGAGAGAGCCTCGAACCTGGGTGAGAAAACCAGCACTGCTTTTAGAGCGTCCCGGCACTGCTTATTTTGCGACTACACCACTGAGTTTTATGTTTGCACATAAAGATCAATGGTGTAGTCGCAAGTATTGAAATGTGATCTTTATTTATGCACATAAAGCTTACATATCAATAAAGCAGCGGGAGTGTTCTTCCCTCGCATTTCTCGCATACTCAGCCCAACTGGATAGAGATTTGTAATTATGGTTTAAACATAACATTCTGAAATACTCTAGCTTTTCCGTTTTTAAGTAATCGCTTTAGTACACACAAGAAGATAGTCCTGTAAAGGATTGATCAAATATTTTATACAGATTAACAAATTTGATGCTGAAACAATGAATGAAATTTTATACACCTAGTTTATTGATTTTTTGAGTAATTGTGTTCACATGCGATGGAACGTACAATCGGATTGGCTTGCTGTTCTTATAAGTTTCTGTTTTTACAGTATATGTTCCATTCTAAGAAAAGGGTTAATTTTTATTGAGCTGCACTCAATGGCGAGTCGGGAGAGGCTATCGGGCTTCAACCCCCCAGAGCTAAACCAAAATTTTTGATTTTATTTAAAATCACTACAACTGCGTTTTCTTAATTTTCTTTAAAAATAATAAAGTCGTGACAACATTGCTTTCTGGCTTGACAGGCTCGAAAATTGGCCAACTTTTCTAGTCATTCCACTCGTACTTATAGCGTTGACGGGGTCGAAAACATTTTTTGGCTAGTTATTTAATTGTATTTTTTATTAAATTATCGAAAGTATTGTTGTGTTCTTTATGATTCTTATTGTCAGGTGAGCAAAGAGTGAGGTAAAGTTAAATAGTTTTGGTTTACATATGCCATGAGGTTTGACATTCGGCACTACGATACAAATTTTTTATGTCTCCCCCCCCCCCCCCCGACCCGAATCCTGGATTCGCGACTGTCTGCACTGATGCTATTTTAATAAGAACATGCTATTTAAAATCGAAAAATCCTGGTTTGATAAATTCCTCAGCAATCATAGAAAAGCTTTGAACTTTCTGTTTCTTCTCATAACCATAAAAAGAAATATTCACAAAAAAGAGGTATAATAGTTATTTATCTGTCCCACGGAAGATTAATCGTCAGAAGTAGTACTTCGAAATGGCGCATTACTACAGAAATCGACGCCAATAGCTTTATTTTGCAAAAAATAAATAATGCGCCTGCAGATTGAAATCTCTCTCTACGGTAGCTTTTCATTTCGGTTTTAGAGCCCTTTGCCGTTTGTAGATCTACCATTTCAATTCTCGTTGGTAATAAAAGCGGATCGGGGACTTTTCATCGCTCGTATCGCACATTCGAAGGCGGGAAAATCAATTCCATGTTCCAAAGCATCGGGATTAAAAGAAGATTAAAGGAAATGGCGAAAAATCAAAAAGTTTTCCGTTCAAGATCTGGTTCGCATTTTATTCATAGCACTTTCTCATCCAGATGTTTAGAAAAGTGTTATTTTGGGAGTAAGTTCATTTTTCTTGTTATTTACTGTCTAGACGCCATTCTTTGCTTCTATTTGCTCACATTTTTGATGCAAAATACTTAATTTATATCAATAATTTTAAATAGGTTTTAATCAGTTAGCGGTGCATTTATTTCGTAGAAACTGTATATGCTTTTCTAATTTGAAGATTGATTTCTTGAAGTGAAGTTGAAAAAAAAACACCTATACTTCCCAAGATGTCGGCTGTCCTATGAGGCTCAAGATATATTTTTTTAATTCAACGCATTTAAGAATAACGCTGAACTTTTTTCTTAGTACAGAAAAAAACAGTTCCAAACAGGGCATATAAAGTGTAGGAGTTTCAAAAAAGATGATGTGAACAGAGTGTTTCGAAGTAACAATAAAATGTTAATTTCTCAAAAGTTAAAATTTCTATTTGTTGACATCAATATGGAAATAAAAATAAATGGCTTTCTGAGGTTTTTTGTTTAGTTTTTAAACTTTAATTTAATCTCTACTAATAATAAAGGAGAATGTGTGTACGTGTGTTGACGCTCTACTGTGCAGATCGCTAGACCTAGAGCTACGAAATTCGGCACAAACATACTTTGGAGAGTGGGAATGTGCACCTCGGGGCCCTTTTTCGAAAATTTTAATTAATTAAGAAGTGAGCGAAATTTTGGCGTTTTCCCTCAATAACGTCCGAAAATATTATAGAAAAAAATATTTTTACACCATCTGAAAGTACACAAAAAATTACCTTTCCAATGATAAGAATTTAGTTGATGTGCAATTTTTCCTCTAATTTTAATGAATTTTTAAATATATTTTATGCATAATTTACAACAATATTTTTCATTGCTAAAATGAAATTCAAACCGTTTTCATTGTTTAAACCAATATTTATTTGCGTGTTTCTCTTCCATTGTTGAAAGCAAAGGCATTGTCCTAATGAATTTTCTTTCCTTTTCTTATTTCACCAGTTTTTCTGGAAATCTGGAAACAAAGTCCTCTAAGATAGTAAATGTATCAGGAAATGTATCCATTAATCTGAATGAAGATAGATAGTAAATATTAAATATATCAGGAAGTATATCCATTAATCTGCATGAATATGGTTGCTAGATTTTAATTCTTCCTATGAGCACATGTGCCTCGCCATTTTAATGTCAAAATGAAATGCGTATTTTGCACGAAGAATAAGAATCGAAAGTTGGCGCTGACAACTTACAATTAGATGTTTCATGAAATGGAAAGTTTCTCGACTCCACGTAGACAATAAACAAAACATGTGCAAAGCTACTAAAAAATGGACTAAATGTCTATCACAATTTGAAGTTTAAAATTTCTTTGTTAAGGGAACCATGAATATGAAATTGTGCATAAGGGATTCAATTGAAATTATATTCCCGACGAACAAGCTGGTCGCCGTAGGCGGCTAGTCACTAATAAATACAAAAGTTGAAATCAAATAGTTTTGTATAATATTTAAGACACTTACATTTATGGAACAGCTCAAAGGGGGTTGTGTTTAAAATTTTCTTTTAACCATTAAATGAAGGTTGTTATTTAATAAATCTGATGCAGCTCCTAATTTCTCTAATAGTACCGCATTTCACGATAATACGATGGTATACAAATACAACATTATGCATTGTATGCATATTTAACTGGTCAACGAAATAGTTTTTAAAAAATGCTCGCATTTTGGTTCCTGGATTATTTACAATTTTGCGAATGTCTTATAGTAAATTTTAGTATTCACCATGATGTGAAATATTTATACTTCGTATTTAATGATAAATCGGAATCTAAAAAATCTATTGATTTGAAATTTGTATTTACAAATTATCTATTTATTGATCTATTCTAAAACATAAGCATTAAATTTTATTCCCTACTTTTAATATGTTTCCGGTTTGAAAAAAATGCTTAACTATCATCGAACACAATTGGTAAATTTCAGAAAACAAAAGATTATTTTTATATTTTTTACTGAAATCCTGAGCATCCCCTCATTAACTTCAGAATAGCGGCAGCTATAGCCATAAAAGTGGTAGTTAGGTATAATGAATTGGCTACACGCTAATCTATAAGATTACATACAGCGCCACCTATCGGCAAATTTGTACTGAACGTTCCTATCTCGAAAATGGTATGAAATATGGGAAAAAGTCTATTACAAATTTGAAGAAAATCATCGGTTTAGTACAAAAAGATGCTTTATACACGTTAATGCTAAGAATAGTTAACTGTGACGTCACGACTAGACTGTTAAATCGTCTTCTTTTAGGGAGGGCAGACCTTCTTTTGTAAGTTCTGCCCGCCCTCCTCTTACTTGCCCTCCTTTTTGATTTTTGAAATTAGAAGAATGAATGTATATTTAAAATCTTAAAAATTAAAACAATGGGCATATAAACACGTTGAAATTGATAAAAGATGAGTGGAATCAGCCATTGCTAAAATGAACATATTCATTGTAAATATTTATTTATTCTTCTCCAATTTATGTTGTGCTGCCCTGGAACTAATGCAGCAGTTGAAAGGATTTTTCAATTGCTAATGATTTTTGGACACATGAGAATTCGAAATTGAATGTTAATACTCTAGGTGCAGCACTTGCCGTAAAATTCAATACGACGGATATTTCTTGTTCATGTATTTCCAAGATACCTATTGTTAGATGTTACATAGACAAACCAGCGGGAGTGGCCTCCCCTAAACTTTCTCGTATACTTCTCAAAAATTTGTCATTTTCCCTCCCCCTGCATGGATAAAAAAATTCGAACTTACTGCAACCCAGAATGTAATGATTATAAGAAGGTTTTACATTATAGATTAGAGCAATTGTAAAATATTTAGATGAAGAATCAAATTCAAAGAGATGCGTATGTATTAAAACTTAGCAATATTTATTTTCTATCGCACTCCAGCAAGCTCCGCTAAAATGCGAAGGCGAAAAGAAAGCAGGAGAAAATATCCTCGTTCGCTAACGCTGAATAGCTTGCGCATGCGCAGAGATTGCTTCCACTACGCAAGTAAAACAATTGAATATGCAATTTGAACGCCTTTTTTTTAACCGATTGAAACGAAATTTGGGAACAGATCTATAATTAATATTAGCAACCGTCATACCAATTTTTATTTATCTGAGCCAAAGGGTTTAGGAGATATAATTTTTACAAGTATGCGATTATACAATCCGACGAACAGTCAACCCTTCAGCGGATTTGGTCCAAACTTTGATACGGTCCTACATTCGTGATCATAAAAGTGTGTACCAAATGTTATCCATCTATCTATTCAAGTTTTTGAGTTAAAGTGTTCACATGAACGCGGACAGACAGGCAAACAGACTTCCTGTAGACGGATTTAGCCCAAAATTTTGATAGAAACCTACAAATTATGTGTAAACATCACATAACAGATTTCATCCCCGTAGCTCTAATAGTTTTCGAGTTATCTTGTTCACAGACAGACAGACAGACATAATTCCAAAATTGTGTTTTTCGGATTCAGGGAGATGTAAAACATGGAGATTCGTCAAAATCTCGAGTTCGAATGTTTTGACGATTACAATACTTTCTCTTTGTATACTTCGTATACGAGAAAGTAAAAAAGTCTGGCCCTTTAATACTTCAATCCTCTCAAAAAGCCATGTTCGGAATATCCTGAGAAATTGAGTGTCTCCGAGATGTACTATATCAATCCAGTTAAGGTTTTGCTATGGGAAAATTCATTTGAATATCAATTATATCAACTTTTTATTTGCAATCGTCAAATTATGAATCAATCTTTTCATGATAATTTTGTAGAATAGCTCACTTCATGCACATTAAAGACTTACGAGGCAGTATGTTGATGAAAATGGAGATACTTTTAGACCTGTGGAATGCAATCTTCTTTGACAATTTCAATTTTTTTGAAAAACTAACATATCTTAGTGCGCATTTTCAATTCTCCCTTTAATATTGATCTCGGAATGGCATCAGAGCAGAATAACGTTATCAACATCAGCACAAAGACACTTTTCTTTAAAATTATAAAAAAATAGTGATGGAATCTTACAACATTTACTTATTTAAAACGATCACATACTTTAAAATACCTTATGAAAAACAAGTAATTTTGGAAATGTCGTAAAACATTTAAAGAAAAACCCTATAAGATGATACCTAAATGAATACGAATAAACGAGAAATGACATATTGCTGTGTTTACAATTGTAACTTTAAACATATCTAGCTACAAACATCTAGAATTCTCTACTGATTTCTCAACGCAATATACAGCATATTAAAAATTAACTTTACCGCCAAAGAAATCAAGGCGTCTCACAAAAAATAAAATTAACAAAAGTCAGCTACCGTTTAATTGAAACCAAATGGTGAAAAAGAAAGTATCGCAAGACATTTCATTCAATATTAATATTTCCGTTCATGAATAAGTTAGTAAGCGAAAGTTTTTTGGCAACAGCGCTGCATCAAAACTATTTCAACATTTGAAGTGCTGAAGAATTATGTTCTCCTCCAAATCAGTGGCGCCAAATCGTTAAAATGACGAATCCTTAAGTCGCATACCAAAGGAATAAATGTGCATTTACTCGGATTACAGTGTCGTTGCACTGCTGTTTATTTTAGGCTCTAAAACATGGGATGACTGACTTTGAAAGGAACAGTGTTTGATAATACGCCATTGTATTTTTTACATTTCATAAGTTATTCTTTTGGCTTGTTTTGTCTAAACTATCTTTTTCGTCGTAAAGTGCAGGCAAGTCTCTTTGCTGTATTGTAGATTTGTGGTCTTTTTTTAACGAATTCTAGAAAGCCGGCTAGGTTGATGACCCTTTGACCGCTGGGATGTCAGAGTAGATCTTCAGTTTTACTCTTTCTGACTTTCTTCTGTTTGACATTCCGAGGGCCCTTGGTGTGAAAAAGCCGGCTGTAGGTCGTCGGTTTCTATTTTTATGGCAATCTGTGGCTTTTGGTGCTGTTTTGCTCGGTGGATTGCTTCACGGAAACTCATCTGCTTCTCACGTCGTTCCAGCTTGGGTGGAGTTTAAATCTTGTCAAACGCACTTGGAGACGAGAAGGCTAAGCTATGCATTCACGAGAAGGCTAAGCCATGCCATTTGTCCTAAGAGCGGTTTTTTTCCCATCCATTTTAGTCGAAAAATTGGGCAAAGCATTCACGGATGTTCCGAAGTTTGTTTTGAGACAAGGTTCAAAGTCGCAGAATTTTTCCCACCTAGACTCCTGCTCCCCCACTCGGGAGATTTTGAGTTTAATTTCTAGCCTCGACGCGAGGTCCCAATCGAGGCAGAACTATTGCTTTCTCGCTAGCCTCTCAGCGATGTCCTCAAAAAAGAGAACCGGCCATTCCAATCAGACTATTCTGAATTCCGACACTTCCATTCCGCTATGCTAATTTTCATTGGTTTCTCGCCATGGCGAAAGGTTTTTTCCTTCCAGTGTTCCAAAAATTCCAAATTGGAAGAATAGTAAATGCCTCGCTTCACAGTGTTACTCGCCTTAGTTATGGAATATTGTATTAGTTACTGGACCGTACCGAGTGGTATCAGCGGCGCAGGATCACCCTGATACTGTCCTGATTAGCCATGGATTTTGTGGATGAAAAATGTTCCAAAGAATTACAAAAATGGCTAAATATGCGTTGGATTTATTAATATTTGTATATTTAGTTAAAGTTAAATGTAGTGTTCTGTTTTTAGTTATGTACGCGCCGAATGTTAACCTGGACCTAAATGTTAAAGTAGAAGTTAATTATTTTTGCCTAAAATCTGGATTAGTTTAAAATAATCTTCTTTATGATTCCGTCGGTTCAAACACTGGGAATAAAGACTGTTTTGCGTATGCTCATGAACTTGAGGTGGCTCTTCATTTCAGCTTCTTTAATTTCGTTGTTGTAAGAAAAATACAAAGAACTGTGAATGTGTGAACTGTCGAAAAACCTTTTAAACACTTCATTCGATAGTACTACGGTATTGTAAGGAAATGAAGAACGAGAATATATTTAGAGCTATCTTGAAAATTGGTAGTAAAATCTCAAAAACGATTTCCGATATTGCATGACGTAGCACGCCTTTCGTAAAGATACCACCTTCTTTGTTTCACCTGTGAAACAAAGCAACCTGATTTCATGAAGATATTAAGTAATTCTTTGAAACTCTTTAGTTGAGAATCTAAACTTGTAATAAGAGGGAATCTTCTTAATAAGTTTGTTTTCTCCGTTTTGTTGTTTTTTGATACTTCCTATTGCTGGAACCTGTCTTCTCTCTATTGTAAAGCTGGGCATTCATCTGTACTCCATTCCATTCCATTTGTCCCATGACTGTTTTCTTACCACCCATGTAAGTCGCAAAATGAGGCACGTCACTCACGGAGGCTCCAAAGTGCTCTACCACGGCTTTTCGGTTCCCCCTACCGCCGCTCTTCAATCCTCCCTATTTCTCCCCCCCCCACACACACACTGCGGATTTCAGATTTTCTAGCCTCGTCGCGAGGTTCCATTCTAGGCAGATCCTTTGATGTGCCGCTAACCTCACATCGAGGCCCCAAATTGGAATCGGTGCAGGAAGTGTTGGATTTTGAGTTCGTTGGAATTCACCTTTGCCATTCCGCTATGCCAATTTCCATCAGTTTTTAAAACTGACGATTGCTTTTTCCTTCCCGTGTTCCAAAAATTCCATTTTGGAAGAGATGTGTATGGCCTAATTAAGGTTCTGATTCCAATAAGGTGCTCATATCTTTTGAGCTTCTGCTTAGTGCCATTTTGTTTTCTGACGAAGTGTTGTGAAATGTTACGAAACGAACCGTCGAAAAACTTTCTCAACACTTCAATTGGATGGTCCTAAACTGTTAAAGTAATATAAAAAATTATCTTACTCTGATTTGAAAGAAAGGATTGGACGTTTGTTTATTCCCTAATCCTTTATTTTACATCATATTTAAGAAATGATTTCAAGATATATTGTTATAAAACGGTAAACGCCAAAAGATTCTTGAGCCAGCTCATACTGATCAGAAATTCTTTTAATTTCAACATTTCTAGTGGGAGTAATATAAATTTAAATATTTCTTTTCATTGAACTGCAAGGAGGAACACTATTAGGAAACATTTAATTAAAATGCCATTTTCGTTGATAAATTATACAGTTTCAAAATTTCTCTAATCATTTGTTCTTGGTCGACATACACTTGGTTTAGCATTGAAGCCTCCGCTGTATATATGCTTTGCTGTCAGGGTATGATTATTAGATTACTTCAGTTTGATTTTGCGAATTTCTTTTATATATCCATAAACGTCATTTTAGCGTTCGCATAAAATGATCTATGAGATAAATTTTCTAATTAAAAAGAAATTAAAAATAAGAACCAGAGGAAATATTTCCCCCCGTTTTCCTCTTATACTGATATAACATGGCGCTTTGTCTTACGTAGAATAATGAAGCCAATCGAATGCACATTTTATAACTCTTCCCTTTAATTGATTGGGTCTCAAATCTGACACAGATCTACAATTTAGGTGACAAGATAAAATCATCAATTTCATTTCCTACGTTATCGTGTTTTGAGCTATCACGTTCATAAGTAGCTACACGAATATACAGATCGACAAACGGTCAACAGGTTGACTGATTTCATCCAAAATTTGATGCATATGAATCGATTGATTTTAAAAGGGGCCTTCTGACATTTTTAAAATTTTACAGGAGAAGAAAAAAACGAATGGACTCTAAACAGCATCGAAATTAGGGTCCAAGATATTTCTAATATATTTCACGGTAAAAAATGACCTTATTGACGACAACTAAAAAATATTGCAATTATTAATTTTTGCAAAAATTAAAGTTTAAATATTGCAGAAGTCCCCTTTTAACTTTAAACGGTAGGAACGTTTCAGAATTTCAGGGAGTAAATGATTCTGAAGCCAGAAATATCAATGAAACTTAATTAAAAGCCAAAATTTATTTATTTTGAGTAAATTTAAATTTAAAGACTCAAAATAAAATAAAATTTAAAAGTTATTCGTTTATAAGTAAAACTCAGATTTTTAACAGAAAAAAAATTTCGGGGAAAAATAATTAGAAGCCAGAAAAATCAAGGAAACTGAAATAAAATACAAAATTAATTCTTTTCAATTAAACTTAAATTGGAGAAAATACAATAAAATTTTAAAGTTATTCGTTTTTAAGTGAAATTCCAATCTAAAACAAAAGAAGTCACGGAAAAATTATTATAAAAGTAATAATAATAAACTACTAATAATAAAGCTCAAATAAAATTTAAAACTTATTTCATTTCCAAATTTAAATTTGAAAAGGTAGCTGCAGTTTTTTCAAGTAAAATTCAGATGTTAAAAAATTCAGGGAAATATTAAATAAAATGCAGAATTTATTTATTTGTCAGTGTATTTAATCTGAAATAAAACAAAATAAAATTTAAATTTTTTTCGTTTTTTCGCAAAATTAGGATTTAAAAACATAAAAATAATATTAAAGAAAGTGGTGTAAATGAATTTTAGTCCTATTGAAAGTTACTTGAAGATCCTCTGGGCAGATTTGGATAGATATCATGCCAAAACGGATGGTGTTCTTCTGCGATGTATTTTATAGTCTTTCCGATATAATACATTTTGCTAGTCATAATCTTTCTCTTGGTCGTCATATGTTCAGTAATCAATCATAAATTTATTTCTATGTTTCTCAAGCGAAATTTATGTTCCGTAATCCCAATAATATTCTTGCACGTAGCACTCGGGAGTTAGAAATGGTGTACTTTAAACGACGAAAAGAATTATTTAATTTTCAGAAATTTTAAACTTTAGTTTTTGTTGTTTTGCCATGTTTCTCCATTAAAGTCGTTGCTCAAGCATTTCTTTTTGTACTATGTATACTGGCCATCTAGCGATGGACAGCAAAACTGGTGTTAAAAGGGGACTTCTGCGCAGAAGTCTCCTTTTAACATCATACATAAACTTTGATGATTTACAACAACATAACTGTGAATGGCAGAATTTCAGGTTTTACACTAAACGATGCAACTACCTTCATCAAATCAAAAACGAAAAAAAAAAACGTAATTTCGGCCGAGTCTGCAGAAGTCCCCTTTTAAAATCAAACGGCTCACATCTAAGCTACTAATAATAAAAACTACATGCTAAATTTCATCCGTCTAACCTTTCATGTTTTTTGACTCATCATTTTCACTTTCACACGAAAGGACAGACAGATTTCCCAAAACTGACATGACATGACGCCACCCCGCACCCTTGGTGCCTATAACCTCAAAGGTTATCAAACCAGTTGGATGGATTCAGGGTGGATGAATATAACCACTTCCACCACAGGGCCTTAAGGTACCACGCGAACAACGCACCCTGAATACCTTTAAACCCTCCCACCCCTATGTTTTCAAATTTTTGAAAAATCACAAGCTACACTGGAGTAATTGCAGATTGATAACATATAAAAGCCTTGCCTCAGAAATACATTCTTGAAGAGTGTGACATTTTAGGCTCTTCATTTCACATTTTTGTTAATGTTGATGCAAGCACTTGTGGGCACGTAAGCTTTTCCCGATTTACGTTTACATTTTTCGTCTAAAACTGACAGAACTCAACAATTTCGGTGTAAAGACCGCATACCAGATTCTTGAAGGTGGTTGCGGTTTTGAATTGTCCTTTTCAAAAACAGAGATATTATTCCAACAATGATTTTTTCGAACGTCAAAGAATGTAGAGATTGGGGCCGTCCACAAATGATGTCACGCTTGGAGGGGGGAAGCGGGTTCGTGAAATTGTGACAAGGCGGAGGGGGTAACAAGAAGCGTGATATCACACATTTTGGTTAAAATAAAAACATTTAAAATCAGCAGATTAAATTTTGAAGTTATTTTGAAATTTCCAGAATTTGAGAGTATTTTTTTAATCGGGGCTAAAACAACTTTCATGTAATTTTTTTTCACTTCTATTCCTTTCTTTTCGAAAAAGGCATTCAGGGTAGGTTCTGAGAATATGGTAGCAGAAAAAATTCTTCACCATTAGAAGAAAACCTCCCCCTGTCACATCCTTGAAATGTCCAACAAAAAATACATCGCTCCACCTGCGTGAGTGGTAGAACTGATAGCGGCACAAACCGGGTGATCTTACTGAGGCGTTTTTTTTTTATTTCAATCTGTTTAAGACTATTTTGTGTTCATAAAGTAAAGATAAGATTTAAAGCAAAATATATCAAATTCCAAAATACTACTATTTTAAATCGCTCTTTTATATTAATATTTTATTATTATTGTATATTAATTAGAAATAAATAAAAATATTAATAAATGGAATTATAAATGTGGAAGAGTAAAAAATAATAGCAGACTACGACAAGAAGTAAGAATCTGGTGAATGACTTCATCAGAGGCCAGACATCCACGCAGATTCAAAAATGAAATAGTTTTTTCTGGCCTCTGATGAAGTCATTCGCCATATTCTTACTTCTTGTCGTTGTTTGCTATTATTTTTTAATCTTCCACATTTATAATTCTCTTTATTAATATTTTTATTTATTTTGTATTTCGCAATTTTTCCTGGATGATGCTGCACTTGCGCAAACCAATTAAATTTCTTCTATTAATTTTTGTCCTTTTAGATATTCATACTTTTTTGTCTTTTTAGATCTTCAGTATATTAATTAGGTTTTTTTTGTAAACCTTAAATCTTATTTCATGCAAAATAAGTACACATATAATCATTATTATTGTTATGCTCAGAAATGTCATTAAAACACATAATTAAAGTTTAAAAAGTAAATTTGAAATATGATCTATAACGTGACATGTGAGAAAGGGGGGTCAAAAATATTGAAAAAAAGTGTGACATCATTTTTCGACAGCCTTTTCGTCAAAATCTCGCGTTCGATTTTTTTGACAATTATACGAATAGCAATAATTTATTTTAAATACTTCGTGTTCTGGAAAATAAAAAGTTTGAACGAAAATTACATGAAAGTGTACTGGGACCTTCGAAGGATTAATCATACTGTTAAGCTTATCGAGCTACCTAATATTGATATAAACATTTCGAAGGTCAGTAAACCAAAAATATTATTTCAAAGGCTTGACAGAGTTGCACTTATAAAAATAAATATTGATTTAAATGTAATTAATAATACCTGGAGATCATGTTTTCTTAAGTAAAGTACCAGTTAAAAACTCTCGTTATTTATCAATTCATAAAAATATACTTTACATAGCCTGTTTTCTCTGTATAAATGTTTCGATATAGGTTTTTGAGTCTGGAATTTTATGACTTTTCTGGAAATGATTCCTTACAAATTTATAACCATGTCTGACTCCAGCATAAGTAATGCTAGCGACACTGTAACGATCTGAAAAATTCTGGAAATTTCCGCTTCGAAAGCCTATTATGAAACAATGCTCCTATGGAAGACAGTCATTCCGTATTCTGGCACTGCAACACTAAACGCAAGCCTAAAATAAACCTTGCAGAGTTAGAGCAACGGGCGCCGTAATCCGTGCAAATGTAATCTTCCTCCTTCGGGATTTGCTATTTCAACGAATTGGCGCCACTGATTTGAGGGAGGAATTAATTCTCCCTTCTTCAACAGTTGATTAAGTTTTAATGCAACAAACTTCCAAGAACTCACTTATTTACGAAGGGAGGTATTGAATAGTGAAGGAAGATGTCTTGCAATGTCTTTATTTTTTGTTTTTCAACATTTGGCTCCCATTAAAGCGATTCTTGGCTTTCATTAATTTCATATTACGGAGAATTTATGGTGACTTTGGCTGTGGAGTGAAATCTTAATGTGTTGTACAAGTACAGCTGGCGGAAATCACAAAAGCCTTGTAGATATTTAAATTAAGAATGGTCTAATGTAATGGTTGTTAAAAACTGAGACTGAATCGATTTGTGTTTATTTGAATTTTGACTGAATGGGTTCTTCATTGTAATCGTGAAACAATGTTGGATAAAATACTTACTATTTTCGAACCTTACACCACCACAACTGAGTTATTAAATTTAAATATAGTTTTTATGCGTACATCAGAATCTGAGACAACATTAATTTAGTTTTTGCTATGAGGAACAGCTTTTAAGAAGGATAATTTTGGACAAATGAAAAAATATATTGCTCAAGAAATACAAAAGTAAAGGTTTGAAATTGGTGAAAGAAAAGGATCCACACCACGATGCCATAAAATAAATCGTTCTTTAATTCAGGAACACTGATAAATGGTAATAATTTGAAGTTCACGTAAATTATCGCGACACACTCAAATCTCGTTCTTTATAAGAGAATTTGTAGAAAGATGATCAAATTCACACAGATATACGTTACATAGTCTCTTTTCGTTTATGTCATATGTTTTTTTTTATAGGTTTTTGGAATTTTATTGCTTAAAAGTTTTCTAGAAACGATTCCTTACAAATTTGCGACTATGTCTGCCTCCAGCATATGTAATATAATTAATAGAAAAACAAAAAATTAAAAAAGAAAATTAAAAAAAAAATGTTTATAGAAGAAACAGAAGACGTAAACAATTATGATAACAATACACCTTTTTGCACGCCCAACGCAGCAGCATCAAGTGATTGCATCAGCAAAATTTTCTACAATTAACCAACAAATCTCTATAGAATTAGACAACAAAAATTCTCTGATAATTAAAATAATTAAAACACATAAAAGAAAAATTTAGAAAGTGAAAAAATACAATCATATGGAAGAAATGGACGAGAACTCGAATGGCGAACTTCTTTAGAGTAGCCACTCGCCATCGGAGTTCTAATATGGACAAATTTTCTGTCGAAGGAATGACTAATAGTCAAAATTTGTTCTTCAAAATTTATTCTATTTTGACTATTGGTCATTCCTTCGACAGAAAATTTGTCCATATTAGAACTCCGATGGCGAGTGGCTACTCTAAAGAAGTTCGCCATTCGAGTTCTCGTCCATTTCTTCCATATGATTGTATTTTTTCACTTTCTAAATTTTTCTTTTATGTGTTTTAATTATTTTAATTATCAGAGAATTTTTGTTGCCTAATTCTATAGAGATTTGTTGGTTAATTGTAGAAAATTTTGCCGATGCAATCACTTGATGCTGCTACGTGCAAAAAGGTGTATTGTTATCATAATTGTTTACTTCTTCTGTTTCTTCTATATATATTTTCTTTTTTTTCTTTTTTATAATTTCTTTTTTTAATTTTTTTTTCTATTAATTGTATTTGTATTTTATCAGAAGTTGCTGCATATGCGCCATTCTGTATAATACAAAGAGTTTTAATTAATTTTAATTTTTATTAATATTTAATTTTGAATATCTTTTGTTAGATTTTATCAGTTGTAACTGTTATGTAATACAAGCTACATTGTAACCATCTGTGCATTGTCGGAAATTTCCTTTTCCAAAGCCTATTATGAAACAACGCTCCTATGGAGGTCAGTCATTCCGTATCCTGTACTGCAATGCTAAACACAAGCCTAAAATAAACCTAGCATGGCTGGAGAAACCGGCGCCGTAATCCGTGCAAATGTAATCTTCCTCCTCCGGGATTTGCTATTTCAACAAATTGTCGCCGCTGATTTGGAGGAGGAAATAATCCTCCTCTCTTCAACAGTTGATTAAGTTTTAATGCTGCACTCTGCTGAAATAAACTTTCGAGAATTCACTTATTTATGGAGGGAAGTATTGGATGTTGAAGGAAGATGCCTAGCTATGCTTCTTTTTTTCCTTCAACATATGGCTTCTATTATAGCGGTTGTTGGCTTTCGTTAATTTTATTTTTCGGAGAATCCATTCTGATTTTGGTGGCGGAGTGAGTTTTTAATGTGTTGTACATGAGCATCTTTGGAAAATCATAAAAGGCTCGCATATGTTTAAATTCAGAATTGTCTAAAGTAAAGTTTGTTAAAAACTGAAACTGAATTAAATACATAAACCCTCACTGATTTGAGTTTATTTGAGTTTTGATTAAATGGGTTCTTTATTGAGTTTGTGAAATAAAATTATTCAAAATAAACATATTTTTAAGTTATAATTATTTTTTATGAATAAGTTAGAAGATGATGCTTCTTATTTTTATAAATTCACATTATATATTTTGCCATTGTATATCATGCGCTTTATTAGAATGCGTTATATATCTTATTGTTGTGCTTTGTTTATAAAGCAATGACTTAGAATACGTTATATATCCTATTGTTGTGCATTGTTTATAAATCAATGACTCTTTAATTTAAGACGATGAATGTTGGAAAAGAAAATCCTGAATATTTGGAATAAACAACATTAAGAAAATTATCATTTATTACACTAGATATTGATTAATTGTATTGTATCTGAATTAAATGTATTGTGTTCGATATTCTTTTCGTCTGGTTATATTAAAAAATTAAGTTAAATGCAAGTGTATGCAAAGTCATTCTGTAAGCTCTCGTCAACAACAATCCCTTACTCATCCTATCATCCGTAATACTGTATCCGTAGATAATTTTATTTTAAACAAAAAATCATTACTTATTGGTGAACCCCTCTTTTATTTGAAGTCGCATGTAAAACTGAAACATCATTTTTAATTAATTTGATCCTTACTGAAATTCAATATAACTGTCATATAGCTCTTGCCGTTGCTCCATCAAGATTATCTATCAGACTTTTAGATGGTGACCGCCCAGCGCATTCTTTGTTACAGTTACCTCTGGTCTTAGCTCACACTGAGAATCCTATATGCAATATAAGCAAAAAGTCTGATAAGGCGATTGCCCAATAAATTGCCAGCGTATCATTTGGGATGAGTGTACTGTGTCAAACAAATCTGCCGTTATCAAGTTAGTTTCTCCCATGACATGTTCCGGAATGAGAACTCCAAGCAATCTTTACACATATGCTCCAAAAGGGGAGACCAAAGTGTTGTTTATTCGAAGCCTTTTAAAGTAGTAATTAATTAGGTATTATCAGTAAGGATTAGTCAGATAAACGCGAGCGGAGCAGCGGGGACAAAGGCTAATGCTAAATATAATTAAAGCCAAAGTAACGATTGGGGGAATTCATGTGCTCTGACAATAATATGAAAAATGCAAATGCTTTGTCATGTAATATCGAATTGCACGTTCTCTTACTTTGAGAGGTAATATCAAGATTTTTGTCCTCCTCGAAGATGTTGTCTTACTTTTGAATGTGATATCAAGCTTTTTGCACTCCTCGAAGATGTCTTACTTTGTGAGGTGATATCAAGCTTTTTGTCTTCCTCGAAGATGTTGTCTTACTTTGTGAGGTGATATCAAGCTTTTTGTCCTCCTCGAAGATGCTCAATGGATTCCAAAATCATAAGTATGAATTGACTCCATCGAAATGAAGTAATAGAAACGAAAAATAATGAGGATGATTGACCGGAAGTTTATCATCAACTTTCGCGTTGAAATTTTATTTATTAATTTATTTTTTTGTAGTCAAACTAAACAATATTGGTTACAAAAGGTGAATTTACATTTCAATTCCGGATTCTTTTTATTACCATTTTAGTTAACTCTTATTAAGGGGTTAATTAATTTAAGGCTTATGATGCTGGTTACTTAATGCTACTAGTATAATATTTTATTAGAATCTTCATCACACCATGACACTTTGATCAATTTTTATACTTGCTGCTGAAATGATTTCATAGTCATATATCTCTTCCGTTAGAATTAAAAGTGAAATGAAAATCTTATATATTATTGTATGTACTGTAAATTCATAGGTAAAAATATTTTTAATAAAACACCTGTTAAAAAAACCTGATACGATGAACAGTTAATTGGAAAAGGAAATTACGCTACGAATTTCATAGATAGGTATATTTTTTCTCCTGCAATAATTGTTCTTTACTTCTGATTTCTACTTTTTTATATCCTACCCAATGGAGTTTGAAGCAATATTAACTAATGCAACGAGAAAAAAAAATCGAAAATTCATGTGTATCTAAGCTTCAGAACTCATGTGAAATATTTTATTTTCTTTTTAAAATTCTGTTGTGTTAATTTTATTTATCATTCAATGTTCACTTTATCATTTATTTATAATAATTTTAATCCCTTATTTTAAAAATGGTCATATAAGATGTTTATATTTTTAAAAAACACCTTTTTGAATTTCTTCAATCTTCGGGCTTAGATTCTCTTCAACCTCTAACAAGCACGGATGACATAAAAATTAAGTATGCATAAATATATTCCGAAACTTTCGTAAATATTGTTTTTTTACCCCAGGAACGCAATCTAGCGGTATGGCAGCGATGTATGTGTGTAGTTAAAACTCCTTAGCCCTATGAGCCCTATTCCGCCTCAAACCGCCTCATTCGGCACAGGCCGGACTCAGGTGGTTTCGGGCGCCTGGGTGAATTTTACGGGAGAAAATTAGTTCCTTACTTTGTTGACAATTTATTGTGCAACCGAGGGTGTCGTCCTCCTGGATTTTCTATAGAGAAAGAGAGGGTTTCTTTCTAATTCCATGAATGAAAAGTTACTCCATTTTTTGAGGCACTTGAATTCTCACTCTAGCCGGGTTCAAAGAGTTAACCAATGACAGAATGAACATTGAACTAGTTTAGGTTCAAAAAGCAAGTAAAAAAGAGAACTTGGTACAAAGTACAATAATATCACCATTCACTTTTTAGCGCGTAAGCTTACTAAAATTATTCGCACCGCTGTCAATATTATTCCCCAATTTAGCGAAGTGCCGGGCTATACAAGATAATTTTGGAAAACCATACTTACCAAATGACAACAAAAAATGCGTCTAGATGTTAGAAGTTGAATTCCTCCTCGAAGTATCAGTCTGCACTTTTAAGATTCAGACCCATTAGTCTTCGTCATTCAATGGCCAGTATTCTGAGAAAGAACAGAAATGTAAAGATATTGACAGCGACAGCAAATAATTTTTGTTAACTTACTGGAAAAATAAATCTGGACGTTGAAACTTCAGTTCCTAACTTATCTTCTCTACCTCCCAGCTCAATCTGTTGTGAGCTAATGAATTGAAGTTCGCACGTACACCGTGTTCGGGCAGTCAAATAGCGTTACTCGGATATAGCAGCGCCACTGTTTTGGGACAGCCTATTCATATACGCTAGAACCTCGGGAATCTGAACTAATTGGAGCTGACCTCTGTTCGGACTCTGGTAAAATTCGGTAAAATACTCTTGATATAACAAATGCAGTAGAGTACTGACTTTGGGCACACTGTGAACTAGTAATAGTCTGCGATTCGTATCGTCAGGCAGGTTTAGTTCCTTACACCAAAAGAAGATAACCGATTCTCTTTCTACTAATTAAGGTGCTGTATTCTTTCTTAAATACCATTTCAAATGCTTCTTTTAAGTTAGAAATAAACATTAGCCTTGTTTCTGATTCGTGATTGTTATTTTCCCGTCATTTTTTAATAAAAATGTTTCTGGAAATTAAGAAAAAGATGTTCGCATTATCCAAAAATTCAGATTTCTGAGGTTGTACTGTACTGTAAAAATTCCTGATGTAAAAAAGGACTCCTTTAATCCAATTTTAGATGTCCCATTTTCAATTTGTTTTTATCCAAAAAACATAAAAAATTTAAATGCATTCGTATTATATTGCATATTAAACCTAATAATGAAAAGGGGACCTTATCTGTATCGTCGTTGTATCAAATCCCAGTGAGTTAATGTGATAGCCGATAGATGGCGTGGTGGTATTCCCAGTTGCACCTGCGTAGTTAACGGCTTCGCATCAATATCCTCATTTCTGGAGAGTTGTTTCCGCAGTTCGTGGCATGACGGATTCCTCCAGATCAGCACAAAGAGCAGTTATCCAATTTCTTCGCACAGAAGAGGAGCATGCTTCACAAATTTATTGCAGGATGAAGGAGGTGTACGGAGAGCAATGTCTGGCACGGTGCACCGTATTCCGATGGTGTCAGCGTTATGAGGCGCGACTCGCAAACATCAAGGATTTGCCACGCCCTGGGCAGGCGCAGGTTGTGACCAACAGTGCCACGATTTCGGCTGTGGATGATCTTATACGACAGAATCGTCATATCACCGCACGTGAAATTGCTGTTGAACTGTCGATAAGCAAAGGAAATGTGCATCACATAATCCACAAAAAGTTTGTCTATGGCAAAGTTTGTGCACAGTGGGTGCCCAAGCATCTGTCAGAGAATCAGAAGATGGAGAGATGAGAACTGGATCCATCAGCAACCCAGGAATTTCTACACTGAAGCCATCCACTCCATTCCTACACTTCGGGATCAGTGTATCAATGTCAATGGCGATTATTTATAGTTGTATTGTTCCACATGAACTGTAATTAGAATATTGTTATTAAAATGTCTTTACATATAACTGTAGTCTCCTTTTCATTTGCGCACACCTTATACAATAAAAAGTATAAATCCACTTTGAAGTTGTTAATTCTTTGTAATAACGACTGACTAAATAATGATATTATTCGTTAAAAATTTGTTTTGTTTTGTTACAAGATTCGTAAGAGATCCGTTATCTTTTTTTCGAAGTAAGTTAAAAGACACAAATCAATGCTTTCGACTTAAAATGTATTTGTTGTAATTAATTTATTGTAGAGTCAATCTTAGACAGAATTTGTCTTACGAAATAAATAATAAACAACATAAAAATAAAACAATCCCTGCATTTTTAATAAATTATAATAAATTATAATAATAAATTATACACTTTAAAATTAAATAGCACTTTAAAAACGTCATCTCTAAAGCTATATATAGTATTCTAAAAATTGAATTTCAATAGCAGATGACATTTTCTTTAAGTTAATTTATTGTTTAAAACTTTTTCAAACGAATATAGTTTTTAGTGATAAATTCAAGTAATCTCATAGTGACGTTATACTCGTCGCTAAGCATGACATTTAACATTTAACTGGACGATTTCTTGCTTTGTGTTATGATGTGACATTTTAAATCTCATTACATAGTCTTTGAAAAAATTATACGAATAAATTTAATGAAATTTAACTAGTTCTCCTAAAAGCTTTTCTTCGGAAACGTAAATATGTAATAATAGCAATATTTCACTAGCAGACAACTTTTTTCGTTAAAAAATTATATTCAGAAGATGCTTCAAAGAATCTTTTTGGACAGTTTCATAAAATTAAAAGTAACAAATGGATCAGTTCTTTGAACTAAAGATGCCATGATCTTCACTGATTGTAACAAATTATAGCAGAATATTTGTATAAAATAAATAATTTATGGAAATAAATAAACATATGAATAAAATTATCCTAGCTAATAAAAAATAATTATTAACATTAAATATATATTTTTTTGCTTTGCTATTAAGGATATTAATATTTGTATGGACATGTTCTCTGCTTTATTTATTTTGGGTACACAGAACCCCCGTGCCGAAAATTCACTTCCGGTTTCCCTTTCACCAAGCGTTGCACCCGAAACTGGTCTCGGGCACTGAAGTTCTACATTACTCCATATAGAGAAAACATAAAATTGGTCCATAATAAAATTTTAATGTTAGACAATATACATGAAATTAATTTTTTCTTAAAAATCTGTAATTGATTTTGTTCTTTAGTTTTATATAACTAAAAGAAACAACGAGTGAGTTAACTTACATTACAATAGGATTGCTGCAACTTTTAATAAACTGTCTTTTATAAAGCAAATATAAAGAATCTAAAGAAATAAAACAATATTTATAAATATTAAGAAGATATGAATATAACTCGATTTTTTTCTTTGGAGATATTAAAACATTGTAACAAAACCATTTATTTGTCACAAGATGTTTTTCAATCAATAAATTTTAATCGAAAATATACATGAAGTGTTTTGTTACCAGTTATATATAACTAAGTAAAAAGAAAATTTAAATGAAACATCATTGACAGGCGTAATTTTCCAATAAAAAATTTTTAGCTGAAAATTTACAAGATAATATTGTTGCCTTTTTTATGTAACTGAATAATAATAATAATAATAAACATTGAAATGAAACTTCATGGATAGATTTTTGTTAAAAATTTTATATGACTGACTTCGCGGTACTTTTTTACTTTCTCGTATACGAAGTATACAAAGAGAAAGTATTCCAATCATCAAAAAATTCGAACTCGAGATTTTGACGAATCTCCGCGTTTTAGACCTCCCTGAGTCCGAAAAACACAATTTTGGAATTATGTCTGTCTATGTGTCTGTGAACACGATAACTCGAAAACTATGAGAGCTACGGGGATGAAATTCGGTATGTGGTCTTTAAACATAATTTGTAGGTTTCTATCAAATTTTGGACAAAATCCGACCACGGGAAGTCTGTATGTCCGCGGTCATGAGAACACTATAACTCAAAAACTTGAATAGCTAGATGAATAAAATTTGGTACACAGGTTTATCATCATGAATGTAGCTCCGTATAAAATTTTGGGCCAAATCCGTCAAAGGGTTGAGTGTCTGCCGGTCTGTATAATCGCATACTTGTAAAAATTATATCTCCTAAACCCTTTGGCTTAGATAAATAAAAATTGGTATGGCGTTTGCTAATATTAATTATAGATCTGTGCTCAAATTTCGTTTCAATCCGTTGAAAAAAAGTTGTTCAAATTGCATATTTAGTTCAAAATGCATATTGCGACTGTGTGTTGGCGAGCGTTTCGCTTATTTTACTCAAGTTACTATAGTTAGATTTTGACCTTGGCGGTCTACGAAGGAAATTGTAGCTTCGGACGCGCTTTGGAAATTATGGCAACCCCCTGAACCCGAAACTTCGTTCTGACATTCTCCAGATGGAAGGTATGGTGAAATCGCGTGATATCTGTAGTAAGATTTCGTTCTCAAAAACTTGAAATCAAGTTGTAGTACCTCAGCGCGTGTAAAAATTGAGAACTTATGCAATTTTTTTAATTGTTATCATTTTCCTTTTACACATAATCATAAAAATGGGCACAGGTCATTTTAAAATTATAATGACTCAGAGTTTAGGAAGCAAACGGGACAAATAGTACACGGAACGTATGGCAACCCTAGTTAGAGGGAAAATGACACCTTTTTGGGAAGTATACAAGAAAGTTTAGGGGAGACCACTCCCGCTGGTTTAAGCGTGTATTTGTTATTCTGGTTTGCACCAGGTCTCTCTTAAAGCTGGATTTAAGAAAATAAACAATGCTATCCGAGTTTCTTAACACTTACTATTTACAGTAACATCACACGAATATTTTCTTTAATTATTCTATTTCGTTTCTTCATTCGCATTCTAAATCCACTCAGGAACTCATAACTAATTCAGCACTCTACGCTTTGTTTTCTCTCTACAGACGCGAGGTTAAATCGGAAATCACAAGAGGGAGAGATGCACCCTTCACTGTACCCGTAACTCCTCCCAGAAGTCCTATCCAATTTGCCGACATCAAAGCACAACGGTCTCCAATGGGATTTCAACGGTTTTTGAAGAACAGACAGACAAGCGGGAACCTAAAAATAGATAATTGCTTTGAAACATCATTTTAGAGGGGAATAACATGAAAGTTGATACGGAATTCATATTCGTGAATCCATCTTCTCGCATTGCTCTATGCCTTCCCTCCCCAACCCCTTTTTCCGGTTTTGTCACGCTTCGAAGAATGTGAAATTGTTCGAAATAATCGTTCTGATGGTCTCCCATGAGAAAATCTGTTTGGATGGATTTGCAGTTTTAGAGCGTGTGAGAGAAATTGTAATATTTCATCGGATGAGAGACATGAGATGTGTTTTCTTAATAAAATCCTGCGGTTTGTGATGAAGGGTTTCGCTTTTAAGAAGAATGGGTTTGTTAAGTCTGTGGAAGTGTGTAAACGACTTTGATATTTTGTAAAATATGCAATGGATAAAGTGAGAATTAGTGTTATATGTTAGCGTGGATATGTAGAAACTATTGACGAAAAATATAAAATGTTTGAGCTAGATTTAGTGGCTAACTTGTTTGGTTGCGTCGAAATTTGACTTAGTAAGAAGTTAAGATTTGTTATATTTATCAAATGTAGTTTATGTAATGTAGTAATTCGTTTCAAATTATATCATAATTATTGTCATCCGTATCCGCATTGTTCATGCGGCCAAGAAACGGGATCTGTTCTTCACGTAATTAAATAGTGCGAAATTTGGACATCATACAGAAAAAACTGGCCTAGTAGATGGCAATTGATGAGTTTAAAAGACTTGATAAATAATGCCGTTATTCCTATCTCATTGCGAGGACTTCTTCACGAACTGTTAAATAAATAAATAAATAAATATATATATATATATATATATACTACAACTTTCTTTTCAAGTCACGGGTTTCTAAAGGGGAAATTCCCTTTTCTGGGTACTTCAGCGTTCTGCGCATTCATTTCTGCCTTTTTCACGCCAGCATGTAAGCTTTCAACTACAACGCGCCGCTCAGGCGTAACTTTCTGAATACTGGTCATGGAGCTACGTAAAAATTGAATACTTTACCTATGAAGAATGCCTAAATAAAAGAAGATTAAGCCATATATTGTCTCTTCCATGATCAAAATGGACTACATTTCACCTTTTTAAAACCTGATCTCATATATATATATATTGTAAAATAAGATATCAAATTTTTCCTGCACGGCCTAGGCCAGGGCAGGATATTCTAATGTATTATAATTAGAATTTTTATGTAGATAAATAATAGCTAATTCATGTATGTGCAGCGTAATATGCAAATTGATAAAATTTCACTCTAAATGCAGCAAGTTCATACTTGAATATGTTCGAATCAATATTTTTATTTAGTTTCACTTTTAAGATTCCACTAGAAGCTAGACAAAACAACTTTTGGTGACTGAAGTTTCCTCGGTGAGTCCCCTCGATTGGGGAAATTGTGAAAAACGCCAGCAAATATTTTCTCTCGTTATTCATGTTTCTTTTGCTTTTTTTAAATAATCCACAATTTAATTGCTTCTGAATTATTATTTCTTTCCATTTATTTATTTACATATTTGTTGTACTTTGTATAACACCTCTGTACTATTCCCTCAATAGACTCCTGCTTTGCTCCTCCAAGTTCCAGAGTGTCCTGAAATGAAATTTAGAATATCTGGTGAGGGGATGAAGGAAGAAGCAGTATTTAATCCTTTAAGTCCTAAGAATGCTGTGTGCTTCAATATAAAGAATTTGTTTTGTATCCTCATTATTTCAGTATGTCGATAATAGTACACTATTTTAATATTTTTAGAACTTAAATATCAGTTAATCGATTAATCTAATTCAATATTGATTCCATACTTGTGGCACCACATGGTAGCGAATTTGGCAAAATATTGATTACAAGATTCCAGAAAATTTCTGGAATGAATTAAAATTAAAGACTAAAAAGTGAAGAATAATTAAAATAAATAAATTTACTTTTTACTACTTTTATAAAAGTGTGTTTTTATTGCATTTTGGAATCTTGTTCTGCCTTATTGAAATATTTTTATGAAGTTCTCTGTTATTTCAGTTCTTGATTCTATAGTTTTATGTTACAATCACAGGTTCATTATTAAATTCTGTCATGCAAAAACATTTTCATACGAAATGATAAAATGTAATACTGATTAAACAAATGCTTTGGAAGGATAATCTATCAAAAAGATTTAAAAGCAATCACTGTCACTGTCTGTATCATACCTGGTTTATATTTATCTAAATACTCTTATTTATTTCTTGTAATCGTACATTATCTGCCTCTGACATCAGTAACAGAACGTCTGTCATCGTGTTTAAATCTTGCTTTTCTCTTATACATCCCTTCTTCGAGAAACATGTTCAAAGGAAATTCCGCAATTCTGATTCTGCAGAGACAGTGAGCAGATCACTTTACACTGTCAAGGCAACGGCTGAAAAGCTTCTCGCATGTTTTCAGCTATTTCCAGATTTTGAAAGCCAGAGTAAACTTTACCAAGTCATGTTATTTTCTGGATTGTATTGAAAGATGCAAATGAAAGTTTGGTAAGGTGCATGAAACTAGAAACAGTATCTTATTTCTTCGAGAAACATTTTCAAAGGAAATTTCGCAGAGATCTGATTCTGCAGAGACAGTGAGCAGATCATTTTACACTGCCAAGACAACGGCTGAAAAGCTGCTAGCATGTTTTCAGCTCTTTCGAGATTTTGAAAGGAGCCTTTCAGTTTAAGAACGGTTAAGGGAAAAATATTAAATATAAAATATTCATTTCCAAAATTAAGTTTAACAAAACACGTTTTAACAAAAACTGAACTATTCTAAATAGTTCTGCGTGTATGAATTAAATAAAAAGAAAGAAAACGAAGGGCATATCATAATTCAATCGATGAATCAACCTAAAATAAAATAAAAGTAGTTGCTAAACTCGGCCAAAAAAATAAATAAAATAAACAGTCAAATAGCAATAATGTCGATTTATCCCTTGTGTATGCTAATTTCTACAACACATACACACCGTCTGAATCTCCTTGGCACGTAGCCAAACCAAACCACGTGAGTATTACCGCAATTTCTGGATAAATCTAATATAGATTGCAGAAACGTTCGACGACGTTTCACTGAGGCTTCTGCCTACGTGACACCTGATATGCTAAATAATAGTGTGCAGCGTGAAATACAAAAGTCCAAATGTGTATTATAGCTGACGGAGAGCAGTTTGAACATTGAAAATAAAAGATTCTTTGGGTAATTAGTTTTCTACCACGTTTCTTCATAAAAGTGTTGGAAATCGCGAACAAATAAATGAATTTTTAATCGTTTTGTTCTTAGCTTTAATATCCACAAGGTGTGTTTTTGTATTAAATCGATGATGATCTGCAATTTTGTAAATGTCTTTTTTTAATATGTCACTCCTTTTTCGAGATAAGAACGCTAATTCCGCAGTTTTCCGCCAGATGTGTTGTTAGCGGTCTTATGTAATAGCACATAGCCACTTTCTATACCTAGACACGATTTTTATGACTATAGCTGCAGTCGTTTTTAAATTAAGAGTGTGGGTGTAAGGGACTTTAGTGGGCACTTTTTTGTGAATCTCCATATTAAAAATATACCACATTGCCAAGGGCAGCGCTGAGTTTTGTAAGAAATAAAACTAACAAAGGTAAATGGCTTTTAATGGAAACCAAACATTCCCTCTTTGTGAATAAGTAAGTATTCGAAAATTTCTTGTCAGGAGAACAGCATTAAAAATGAATCAACAGTTGAAGAGAGAAAGATTATTTTCTCCTCCATATCAGAGGCTCCAATTCGGTTACATGCTGAAAACCGAATTCTTCTCCTGAAGATTACCTTTTCCCGGTATATAGTCCTTTTGCTCTGCCGATTTAATTTAACGTTCAATCGTTGTAGTACATGGGATTCCGGGAAATTCGGTAAAATGCTCTTGATATACCAAATGTAGTAGAGTATTGACTCTGGGTGCTCTATAAAGGCGTACTGAAAAAGTACGCGGCGATTCGCATGGTACAGTGGCAAACAAATTTAAGGGTAAAAATGAGATACCGCCCTATATAGGGGGTACCGCCGGGAGAAAAACCCTGAGTAGGGTTGCCTCAAATAGACGAGTCGAAGAAAGGAGGGATACAAATATAAAATCAACCGCAACATTTTGCAACCTAAGAGCACTTCCGTTAGGCTAGGTATACGTTTTCGAACGAAGTATAAAGCGAAATGAGACTTCCGCCGGTTCTATCTACGCCAAATGAAATAGAGCTGTTTCCTCCACCCACATAATGCAGTGGAATATCCCGTTTCCATAACGACCGCCAAAGGCATGTCTGGTTTCTCGTGTCGGTAAGACAATATCTGAGTTTGTGTCTATAAATTAAAGTGCTGTATTCATTCTTAAAGACCAATTCGTATGCTTCTTTTAAGCTAGAAATAAACATTAGCTTTGTTTCTGACTAGTAATTGTTATTTTTCTTCCATTTTTCAGTAAAAAATTTCAGGAAATAAAATAAAGATGTGCGGATTATCCGAAATTTCGGATCCTGGGGTTCAGATTCCCGGAGTTCTACTGTACTTGACTTCTATGGGGTCAGTGTTGTATAAGAGACTTTTGAAACAGATATTATCGTCAGTTCGAATTGTGACAATGTTGCTTTTAGCTAAAATGTGTTTAGAAACTGGTGAATTGATTCCTTATCCGTCAGTGGATGCGTCTCTCTCTCTCTCTCTCTCTGTTCATTGAGTACTCAGTGATTTGATAAAATATTTTAATGTTACTGAAGTTTTTGTATTAATGGTAGTATAGGAATAACACATGTGAAGTTAAATTGATCTATATTTTGAATATTGGATGTAAACCAATTCTATTGTGAATTTTTTTATAAATTAATGCAGTGTTGTTTTTTTTTCTTTTTTGTGATTACTAGAACTGAATAGATACATTATAAACTGGATTATAATTGTATCATTTAGAGTTTTGTGTTGCAAATATTTCGAATGAAAACCCGAACTCTATTTTCCATGTTTTCAAAAACGTATTCTAAATAAATTAAATTCTGTATTTAAATAATCCGTTTATTTGAAAGAAAAATAGTTTGGCAATAACTACCTTATATTCTATTATGTATTAATTCTTCAGAAACAATTACGATTTCAGAAAGATATACATAAGATGTAAAGGGATAGTAAAAATACACGTTTGAGCTACAAAGATTCCTTTTCTCAATAGATTTCGCTGTGCCCGCCAGATTTTTAAGAAACCAGAGTTCCTTTCCAAATTTATATTCAAAATTTAATTATATTAACAAGTTCTCGTTACATAGGTTTTATAAAATTTTTAACACGTTCTCTGATGAACTTGACATTTTTAATGTCTCTTGGTGCTTTTAAGTCGAAATGTTTGCATCTTTTAAATACTTGATATGTTTTATTTGCCTTTCTATAACATTTTAGATTTTTTTGATTTTCCGTGTTCTTGTGTATTCGACCAGTTTTTTTTGCACCGTGTTTGATTTATTTTTATCTTAAGTGTTGCATTTTTTTCTTTAAATCTCAAGTGTGTATTTGCGTTTTTAAACTTTTAAACTCCTGGTATGTTTTTATTAGACTCGGTGTTTGTGTGTTTTGACTTTTTGACCCTTGCCTTTTGGAAATGAACTTTAAATTTTAAAAAAAAATACGGCTTTTGGTGTCATAGTGTATCTTAAAGTTTTGTGATTATGTGTTTTGGTTTTCAATTATATATACGTTTGCATAAGTATTTTTTTTGTTTTTTATTTACTCATTGTGACTTTTGTTTTTTGTGTGTTTGTCAGCACTCTGTAAATTGAGTTTTCTCTGAGTGTGCTTTTCTTTAAATAAATAAATAAATAAATTTCGTGAGTCAGTTCGGTTATTGTCCATGGCATAAAGACATATATCTAAGGAATAGTATCACTTCGCCATTCTTGTATTCTGTAAACAATATTGATAATTCATTACGATGAACACAGTCTTCGTAACTTCTCATTTAGGTCACATTTCTACCTTGCGTAGTGTTTATTATCATTTATATTTGTATATGCCAAAAACATTTCCTGAAATAGCAAACTATTTGACCAATATTTATGCACTATCTTATTGAAGAAATCCATGAACTAAAGTTCAAATCATGAACGCATTTTTATTAAATTTCTTTGCCATCTTTACATTAGATAGCCCTAAGCAAATATCTACATGTTTGTACTGATTTCACTAAACAATATATACCGCATTAAAAATACACTTTACAATCAAAACGATAGAAGATTCCCACGAAAATAAAATCAACAGAAACCAACTGCAGTTAATGGACACCAAATGCTGAAAATGAAGCATCGCGTTTTATTTCTCCTCCGCTTCTGCTTCTCTTAGTGAATAAGTAAGTACTCGAAAGCTCCTTGGCGCGAATGCAGGCAGCATCGGAACTTCATCAATTGTTGAAGAGTTGAGGATTATGCTCTCCTCCAAATCAGAGGCTCCAATTCGTTGAAATGATGAATCTTTTAGTCGTCATGAAAAGGAAGAAAATTTCATTCGCAAGGATTATAGCCTATTGCTCTGCAAGGTGTATTTTGGGGTATTCCGCTGCAATATTCAACAATGACTGAGTGTTACTGGAACAGTGTTTCATAATAGGTTTTTGGAACGGAAATTTTCAGCTGCTTTCGAATGGTTACAATGTTACTTGCATTAGTAATGGAGTAGCTTTCAATGCTTGGCAACTTGAGGGAATTGATTGCAATTCTGTCTCAGGAAGGATGCGATTTGATTTTACATGTCGACGCTTTGCATTTTTGTTGTCGAGATGTTTGCTTTCGACGATGTTCTTTAAACTGACCAAATTATCATCAAACAACAATGATCTGAATAAATCAAGTAGGGTATATAAACTTAATCAACTATAAATCTCCTATTTTAATGTAGTTTTTTAGAATTAAACTTCTGCTTCTTTGCTGAAGATTATTCCAATAATATAAGTTTCTTTCAAAGGATTTACCGATTCTCTACTTACAAGAATAATTATTTTCTGAAATATTAATTAATGCAGAGACTTGTGGATACATTTAACTATATTCCTATTGTACAATTTTTCTGGAGTTAACGTATCTGAGACGTATTGTAAGATAAAGAAGACAGTATTACTTTATAAAAGATATAGGTCTTTTTTATATTTTGTAAGGTCAAAGAATGCTTCTTTATTTAATCCACGGAGTTTTGAGAGCCTATGGAATTATTGTTAAAAACTAAATAATTTTTGTGATAACATTTGCACATTTAAAAATTAGATAAACTAAACAAAAATTAAAATTAAATAAAAAGAAAGAAAAGAAGTATAGATAATAAACAGCAGATTTAGATAAAAACGATGACAAAACATCTTTAAGCGTACACCCAGATAGCAATTTTAGTTTGCAGCAAGCTTGCCACAAATTTGTCATGACAAGAGTGCAAGTTTGCCACAAATTTGTCATGACAAGTGTGCAAGTTTGCAGTAAGCTTGCAGCAAGTTAACGAAAGCTCCGAAGTCACCATGAAACGAACTTGCAGCAAGTTTGCCGTGTCAAACTCATTGCAAATTATAGCAAAAACAGAACACGAACACAACCCGGGATAGAACTCGCGACCTCCCGGTTCCGAAGCGGTGACGCTAACTGTTGAGCCAGCTGAACTCTGAGAGGAGAGGATAGATTTCGCTAAAACATCGTTCGATGCGATTCGTATACGATTTATTTTAAACTATTTTCTGGTTTTCATTAATTTTTTGAGTTGAGAATATGATTTGAAGTCAAAGAGAGAGCGATTTTCGCTAATAACTACGTTTTGCTAGTAGAATAAATTATGAAATTAGAGTTCAAAAGTAATTACTTTAAAATGGGACAAAATGTCTAGTTATTATTTTTCAACAAACACCGACTGTTTTTTAGATTTAATTTTGTTTATAAACGTTAACATTTCAAAAAAAAAGAAAAAGGCGATATAGTTTTCTTTAAAGTGAGAGTGATATATTTAGTA
>BGPR01008687.1:11743-26994 GCA_013235015.1 Araneus ventricosus | reverse complement strand
TTTTTATAAAAAAGTTATTTTTTTCACAAATTATCATTGATTTATTGAATTAATAAAAAAGAATTACGGTCTAGGAGATGCTATTAAAAATCGGATGTTTTTTAAAACAGAGACAAAGATAATTATCTCTTTGTGCTGTCTTTGCAGGAAGCTTGTTTTGCATACTTGCTGCAAGTTTGATTTGCAAAGAGGTGGCGCTACTTGTCACATCGAACTTGCTACAAGTTCGATTCAAGTTTGACGCGTCAAATTTTGCCATGACAAGTCAAAATCAAACTTGCTGCAAACTTACGTGCTATCTGGGCAAAAGCAACAGCCTCAAGTGATTGCATCAACAGAAGTTCGAAACGATAATATTTAAACACATAAAAATGAATTTCGAAAGTAAAAAATGTTCTAAAAGGAAGAAATGAATAAGGAATCGAATGGTAAACTTTATCAAAGACCACTCACCATAAAGATTCCAAAATTAGACAAGATTTTCTGTCAATGGTAAGATTATAAATCAAAAGTATACCCTTTGTGGCCTGAATCCTGTCCAATATCAATATGAGAATCATTTTGACAAATCAAAATGCACAATCCTTCAAAAGGTACTAGAAAGTGTGTTAACCCTAACACTCTCTGCCGAAATTTTAGATGTAATCCAGGCGACGCCAAGTATAGAGGAAGCTACAAAAAATTAAAAGGTAGCACGTAGCTCCATCTATGAAGAAAAATTCTAACTAATTAATCAGAATAAAAAAACTAATATTTAAACAGTTATAGCAAATTAAATTAGAAAAAACCATTGATATATTAATTAGAAATATTTTTATACTCCTTTTAAAAAACTATTAATATTAATGAAAGAATTTGGGAATCCGTTGTCTTTAAGAATATTTTTTAAATTATCTAAAGCTTTAACTAAATTAGAATGGTTGTTACATATGCTATTTATTCTATTAATTTGAGAAAAAATGGAATTCCTAAAAATTTTATAATAAAGATTTGTATGAAAATTACAAAGTATTATAGCCTTAAAATTAAACTCTTTTCTTTTATCAAATAAGCCAACAGATGCACCTGAATTTAATATTTCAATTTCCATATCTAAAAAATTGCATTTGTTAATTTCTGTATTGGTTTTGTTTAATTTAAGCTCTTTTTGATAGCAGTTATAAATGGAATTAAAATTATCATAATTAAACACTAAAAGGTCATCAATAAAACGAAAACCATAAATAATTTCATTTTTAATTAATTCCCTCTCACATGAATGAAGAAATATGTTTGCCAATGCACTAGACCGCAGTTTTAGTCATGAAAATAGTGTCTAGGTATAGTAAAACATCTATGCGCTATGCGGTGAGACAACTTACAACGCCACCTGGTGGAAAACTTCGGAGTTAGCGTTTCTATCTCATAAACGGTACAAAATAGAGGGAAAATGTCAATTACAAAGTTTTAGAGCGTTATCGATTTAGTACAAAAAGATACTTGTGCATATTAATACTGAGAACAGAACGCCTAAATTGCACATTTTATTGTTCGCGATTTCCGTAACTGTGACGTCACAGAACGGGTTAAAAAGAGTAAAAACAATTATTTATCACAAAAGATACCTTTGTTCCCGGTGTTCAAAATGCTCTCCGTCACCTACAATACAGATTTGAGCCATTGTTTGAATTTCACTTTGCACACGTTTTAGCATATGGGTGGCGCGCTAGCACAAGCAACAGTAATACGTCATCGAAAGTCGTGCGATGTTGTCGGTAAGGTCCCTGCACCTGCTGTTTGAGTTATTTCCACAGGAAAAGTGTAAAGGGATCATTTTCCCCTCGAAAAATAAGCTGTTCGCCTTTTGTTCATGTCTTGTGATGTCTAAATTTTGGAAAATGCGAACAAACAAATGTGCATCTTAAGCGTCCTGTTCTTCGTATTAATGTGCAGAAGGGGTCTTTTTGTACTAAATCGATAACGCTCTACAACGTTGTACTTGACATTTTCCCTCTATTTTTTACGTGTTCGAGATAGGAACGTTAACTCCGCAGTTTGCCACCAGGTGGCGTTATAAGTTGTCTCATCGCATAGCTCATAGACGTTTTACTATACCTAGACACTACTTTCATGACTAAAACTGCCGTCGTTTTTAAGTTAAAGGGGAGGGTGGACCTTATTTATGTGGGAACCCTGTTTATAACTGTTTCTAACACACTTAATATATCGTAAAAATGTGTTTGGTCAGAAATTTTTGCCTCAGCAATAACGAAATTTTTCAAATTTAGCATACTACATCACCGGGTTTCAATTCTTATAAAAATTAGTTACGATAATTCTGTGTTTAAGCATAAGTTGCACATAATACGTTGAAAATTTATTCCACTGCCACAAAGCCAGCAAAGATTTTCTAAAAATTGACAAAAACTAAGTTTGGCTAAATGTTGTAAAACTTTTCCGTCACTGTTCATATTTCCCTACTTGGAAAAGTGAGCTCTCGAAAGCTTTTTTTGGCGAAAGTTCAGAATTGAAACTTCATCATCAGTTGAAGAGTAGAGGATTATGCCCTTCTCCAAATCAACGGTGGCAATTAGATGAAATGACGAATCCTTAAATCTCCTACGGCAGAAGACGGCAGTCTTTCTTTGCTAAAGACCCCTGTTTTAAGAATTATATTTACCAAAATAATGCTTATGGAGGTGGAAGCGAGCAACTTTAATTCTGAAATATGTATTTTTGAAAACTGAGGCTAACTTTTATATTTCTTTGTTATTGCAAAAAAGCCCCAGATTATTTTGCTTTTCTTTAAGAGGTATAAAGGTGTTGCAACAAAATGCACTGTTTTTCTATAATAATATGTAATAAAATTCACTTTTGTTCAAGACTTATGTTCTTGTTTATTTGGAAGCACTATTCGAAAGTTATTCTGCCTGCACAAATTTCTGTAATACTAGACAGAAATGTGATTAAATGTTACCAGTTTTGTCTATATAGGTGTTATACCTACAAAAACCTCATAAATAATAAGTGCTTTAGATCAGTGGTGGGCAAACCGTGGGTCACGAGAAAATTTTTGTGGGTAGCTAAATCCAAAAAATTTTATTTAACAACAAAAAATGTCATGCGTTTCTTCAAGAAACGTGCCTCTGTGGATAGCGAAAAATTTTTATACAAAGTGAGGGAGTCGAAATGAAAATAGTTTGCGCACCACTGCTTTATATAATGTGATTTTAAAGCCTTAATAATAAAGCTATTATCGATTACTCAAATGAACACAAGGCTAAAACAGATTACGCATTGACCACAGTTTCAATTTTTGTAACCGCTACTATAGACTTTTCAAAGGTTAATAATCTACAAGAATCATTGATCGCTTAGTGCAGTATACATACAAAAGATTAAAAATTTACACTACCACCAAAAACAGCAGGTATTATCCTCCAAAATAAAATTAACAAAAGCCAATTGCCGTTCTAAAGGAAACCAAATGTTGGGGAAAAAAAGGATAATCACAAGACATCTTCCGTCTCAGCTCAGACTTCCCTTCAAGAATAAGTGCGTTTTTGAAATCTTCTAGGAGAAAGTGGAGCATCAAAACTTAATCAAGATTTGAAGAGTGGAGGATTATGCTCTCTTCCAAATCAGCGGCGCCAATTCGCTGAAATGGTGAATATTTGAGTCGCCTCCTAGAGGAAGAAAATTTCATTTGCACGGATTACGGCTCCATTGTTTCTGCAAGGTTTATTTTAGGCTCGCTCGTTGCAATATTCAGCAATGGATGACTTGTACAGGAATGGTGTTTGTTAAATTGGCTTTTGATGATGAAATTTTCGACAATTTTCAAGTAGTTACGATGTTGTTGTCATTACTTATGCAGCTAGACGTTTTTGGAAATCGTGGGAAATTTACTGTTTGTGAATGCGATTACAATTTTGATATGCAATATGAATACTTATTGTGCAATAGGTTTTGTCACTTGTAATAGCAATGGGAACTTCATTTTGAGCAGAACTACATTTCGTAGCTTCAATTGCCAACTTCAGTTTGAAAATTGTAGCTCTTTAACAAAAAAAAGTGAATTTGGAATTGGAGGAAGTTCAGTTGTTATATTCTAAAATTCTCTGCATTTTTGTACATCTTGGGTGGTAAACGTAAAAATTAATTATCAATTAATGAATTGCATTTTTCCTAGTGTTGTGTTGGAAAGAATATATTCCTTCATTGCGTCATTTTTTTGTTTCCGAAAAAAAAGCGTACAGAAAGTTGATCTTTCCCACTCTGTGTTTTTCTGCGAATTTGCGGGGGGTGTTTGACCCCTTTGCGAGTTCCGTTGGAGGCTCGGAGAAAATTCTCGAAGAGCAATGTCTCGGCTGTGATTTTTGACCAATGGGTTTTCAGTTTGGGGGCTTCGGAAAAGAAATTTTGGGTTGCTAGGAGATTCGAGGCGGACGGAGACGAAGTCATCAAGATGCAAGATGATGTGAAAAAGTAAAATTTCGAGAAGGGAGCCTTCGGGCTCACCACCGCCGTTATGGACAGGCAACGCCATGGCAGGTATCTGTATCTGTGTCCACAGGAAATTATTAATTTTACTGATATTCCTGACCTGGATTTAAAAAAAAATCTGTGGACCAAAAAAAATTAAGATTATGTCAAGGTGTTCAAGAGTCAAAAGGGACGAGCATGACATATTGCAATGCCAATAATATTTTTGTACAGCAATAAATTTAATGGATATTAGAGCCACCGAACCGGATCACTCAGGGTGATTTCCCTGAAGTAAATTTAAATTTCCCGATTATGATTTTTGAGGAAGCAGGGTGGTGACGTAAAAACCGGTGCGTTACTTAATTGTGATCCCAATTAATCAGTTAATAAATAGGGATGCAAATGCAAGGAAATCTTCTGCATGAAGTGGTTATTTGTTGGAAGAGAAATAACCAAGAGTCATATGTTTTTTTTGTTGCACGGGTAAAAGTAATTGTTCTTTTTTTATTATTGATGAATTATTTTGGTGTGATGAATTATTTTCTGCATTAAATGATATGTGGTAGCAGGTGTGATGAATTATTTTCTGTGTTGCATGGTATGTGGTAACAAAATGATTTTTATGTGTGTGTGACTGTGCAATGAGCACAAATACATCATTGCCTTGCAATAGTGATTTTATTAATTGTTTATTTGTAGTCGAGATGTTCGCGATATTGCATATTATTCAGCAAATGGCTGACATTAAGCTGTTTTAATTATGTTACATCAATTTCATTTATAATTCTTTCTATTCCATATAATAAAGATAGCTATCTATAAAAAATGACTAATTGATGTGTCTCTTGAAAATGTCTGTTTGAAGTATGTCTGAAAAATAGTGTCTGACTGATGTGTCTCTTAAAAATATCTGATTGAAGTACATCATGCAAAAGTCTGATTGATGTATCCCCTAAACTCCTGGGTACTTTTAGATGTCTATAAACTTCCTCCACCTCTTAATTTTTTCACCCAATCGCCGCCACTGTAAATAAATGAAAAAAACTTGATGAACGTATATTATTTAAAAATCTAAACTTTTGCAAAGGCGAGGTAAATTGCAGTAGGGAACTTCGAGAAAGTGTAGAATAAAACCAACAATAAAGTATAAATTCTAGAAATAAGTTTCCTTCATCTTAATTTAGAATAGAGCAACGAAACTATAACTCTTGTGCCTTTAAACTATCCGTCAATCAATCAGCCATCACCTCCAGAAAGGATTCTGGATTACATAGGTTGTTAAAAAAAACCTACTTCGTAACCCTCAAATGATTTATTTCGAAGCATAAAGAACGTTCTACAAGGCAGTAAATTTTCATGAGAGCGCAGTTTGAACCTTATCGCAGAGCTTGTTAGTGGTTCATAAAGTTAAAATTTCGACGTGGGTTGCTTCTTATTCTCAAGTGTCTCTGAGCTATTTTTCCCGATTGAGATTACTTCAACCATCTCTTGAATAAAAACATAGCAGTGTTTTTCCGAAAGAATTTTCTCCCTTAACCGAAAGAAATTCTCTTCTGTTTGTCACGGAGATTTTGATAGTCCTTATTTCTAAGGGAAAATATGATTTTATGCCTTGTTATCGACAAAATAAGTTATTTTTTCGTACAATTCACCTCAGAGATGCAACCAAATTCGAGAGTAAGTTTTATTTTTCTCGGTGAGCAAAAAAATGTCTTAGAGAGACAGACAAATTTCTTGAAGACATATAAATTTCTTTATGATGTACTGTATTGCAGGATGAATTAACAGACTTTTTATAAAAAAACACTTTTATTTTAACATAATTTTCACCAAAAAACCGTTCATTAGCTGGAACTATATACATCAGTCGTTACATTTCGGTCTCTCTACAATACCATCTTTTTTCTTAAAAAAAACTAACATCCTTTATCCTGCGTTGCTAAGCAACGTTCGTAAGACAAATATCGTATTGTCACACTAAAAAGTTTTAGAAAGAAAACTTTAGAAATAACTAAATATTTTTGTAACGAATATCACAATGTATATATTTTTTAATATTCTACAATTTTGTTTTCCTATTTTATAACGAAGAACTAAAACCTTAGTAGGATATATATAAAAAAATGCTAGTAAATTTGCTACAACGTAGAATCGGATTTTAATATCTAAAGAATAGTTTCTATGCTAAATTTGCATTATCATCCTTATTGATTTCATTGTTTTGGAACTATAGATCGATGCGTTTCAAAGCATATGCATACCTAAAAAACTCATAAAATTAAATATAATGGTTATCTAATATGTTAAATGAACACACGGATGAATAAAACTAGAAATCATTACAAATCAATAATTACCAGCTGTTCAAATTTTGGCTTAATCGAATTTTGAATTATTCTATTTAAATCTGCTTTATAGTAACAGCGCATTTTTGGATATTCATTCGCAGTTTACATCTGAGTGTAAATGAAGATAAATCTGGTATGTGATGAGTATTACTCATCATACTATCAAATAATTTTGTATAGAATAAATTATTTCATAAATTTCGTAGCTTCATTTAAGACGTTGTATAGAAACTTTTCTTTAACTGCATATTATGATAAATAAAACTTTAATAAATATATGTACTGATATTTTAATGAATCATTCATAGAATCACAAAATTATACAGTTCAGAAAGAAATCCATTATCAATCTCAGTTTAGTAATTTTTGTTAAAGGTAATAAAATAATAATTGTGTCGTGGAAACGTAACGTAAGAAATGACAAGGATTCTACTCTCACTCTTTGAAAGAGTACTTTTCTAAAGATCTGGGTGAGAAAGTGCAGTAAATAAAATGTGTACCAAATCTGAAGCGAGAAACTTGGCAATTCTTTGACGTTTACCTTAATCTTCTTTTAATCCTGAAGCTTTAGAACATAGAATTGATTTTCCCGCCTTCCGATGTTCGATACGTGCGAGGAAAAGTTCCCAATCCGCTTTTATTACCAACTAGAAATGAAACGGTATATCTACAAATGGCGGAAGGCTATAAAAGAGGAATGAAAAGTTACCACAGATAAAATTTCAGTCTGGAGATGCATTATTTATTTTTTGCAAAATGAAGCTATTAACAATGACAGAGGTAATGTGCCATATGGAGCACTTCTGATTATTAGTCTTCTATTCGACAGATAAACAACTGTTATTACTTTCATACCTCTTTTATGAAATTTTATTTATTTGGTATTTTTCTATCAGTGGCGAATCCAGGGGGGGTGGCTTTCGGGCTGCAGCCCCCCTCCCCAGAGCTAAGCCAGAATGCTTGATTTTATTTAAAATCACTACAACTGGTTGTTCTTAATTTCCCTTTTTAAAAAAAATAATAAAAACATGACAACATTGCTTTCTGGCTTGACAGGCTCGAAAAATTTCCTACTTTTCTAGTCATGCCAATTGTACTCGTAGCGTTGAAGCGGTCGAAAATATTTTTTTCCAAGTTATTTCATTGTATTTTTTATTAACTTATCGAAAGTATTGTAGTGTTCTTTATGATTCTTATTGTCAGGTGAGTAAAGTGTGTAAAGTTAAAGTGCTTTGGTTTACATAAGCCATGAGGCTTGACATTTGTCACGTCGATACAGAATTTTTATACCTCAGCCCCCCTCCCCCGAGATCCGAATTCTGGATTCGCCACTGCTTTCTATAGTTTCGTGTAAATATCGAAAACTTCATACTTGTTTATATTTATTGGAAATATATGTTAAACGAAGCTTATTCGAATTTGAATAGAATGTCTTGTCATAAAAGTGACTTGAGGATGGTAGCTATTTTCTTTGATGTTTTATCAATTCAAAAGTTATATTCATTGCTCTGAGGAAACTTCTGGAAAATTGACTGATAAATATCAACTAAAACTGTTTTCAATCATAAAAATTATTATTTTGAAGTATAAGTATTATTATTCAGCTGCATTGATTTATTGACTGGAGTGTGAGATATAACAAGTTATTTTTAATACAACAGTTAATTGTACAGATGTTAATTTTAAGTTAATTGTACAGATGTTATTAGTTTCCTGGAAAAACTTAGACTGTCTTGCTATTGAGCTTTTCACTAAGTGGTGCAAAAGTGCTGCAAATATCGAAAACTTCGTGATAATTTGTGTGTTTAAATTATACACTTTTATTTAACTTGATTTTTGGTTTGTAAAGATAGAATTTTGTAAACAATTTTTCGCTCACTTCTGATATGACAGAATTTTGTACAATTAAGTGTTCTCGAACACAGTACACTATTTTAATATTTTTAGAAATTAATTATCAGTTAATGGATTAATTTTAATTAAATTTCGATTTAATGTAAGTAGCGCCATCTGGTAGTAAGGTTCAGAAATATCTTACTTCATAATTCGACGCCATTTATTAGAATAAATAGTAAATTAGGAATAAAAAGTAAAAAAAAAATTACAATAAAAATCTTCTTTTCAGCGCGTTAGTAAAAGTATGTTCTTAATTTTTTTTCATTATCTGCAATTAATAATAACAAAAACAGTGGGCAGGAGATCGACTTGAGGATGGATCAGTTCTATAAAAGAGCAGAGGAATTCACGTAGACACATAGAGGGAAAACTCCTATTTTTTCTCTATAATAAAAAGAACCAAGTATGTGTAATGTAATTGAACTGCTTCCAACTCATTGTTAATGCATACGTATGAAACTAATTTCCGGAAAGCAACAATTTCAGTGAAAGGTTCGGAAGTAACCACTGAAATTGATGTTGAATCATCTCTAACTGAGCAGTTAGTTGAAACTGTTATTGGACTATTGAAGCGCTATCGTGTGATTCGTTTTGACGAAATCTGTGCTACTGACAGTTATAAGTCTACCAAGAACACACATGCATATATTGTTATACAAAGTGCATAACTATATACAATAAAGCAAATCATAAGGATAATGCTGAACATCGTTTCTTTTGTCATATCATCTTCATTATCATGAAGTACATTTTTAATCCCTTACAACCTTATTTTGAAATTTCATGAAATAATTTTTATAATGAGATGCATCAAAAGTTTCCAACTTATTTGTAATAAATGTCTAACCTATTATCACGGAATAAGATATCATTATTTAGGGACCTCAATGATGATGAACTCGGGTTTGGAACGGGAGAACCTCCAATTCAATGCCTGATTTCACCAAAAAACTGCTTTGTCGGCCAGGATTACATTAGGATTACGATTGAATTTAAAGAATATATATTGATTTGCAACAAAAAATTTCACACAATCTTATCTCGCTCTCCCGAAATTGAAAGGCCTTGCAATGCTATCGAATGTTTTCCATAGATCCCAGAGTTTGGACTTCGATACAGTGGCGTACCTACATAAAATGGCGCCCAGGGCAAATACCAAAACTGCGCCCCCCCTCTTTTTTCTTATGAAATTTGATCCCCATTTTCTTTTCGGAAACTTTATGTCGGGGAGTGCAAAGATTAAAAGTGAAAATAAACTTAAAAAATAACATATAAAACATTTTTGAGTTGATCTTGAGTTGAAAATAACATATAAAACACTTTTGAGGGCCCCCCGGTTCTTTCTTCTTCATTGCTGCATATTTTTTAAATACAAACGAAGCTAAAATAAGAAAAATCACGCTTTTAACTAAAAGATTTAAAAAATTTCATAAATAAATTATAGATTCTTAAATATTTCTCTGACTTATGAAGGTAATAGAAAGAATTCCCAGTTTTATTTTGGGCCATATTAATTTTTTTGCCACTGAGGCAAATTTTTGCGACATAATGAATAACAAATAATTCATTTCATGCTGGAGTATATTTAAAAGTAGCTAAATATATCCGTTAAAAAATCAGGTGAAAGTGTGAAATAAGCATACAAAAGATGCCTGCAGCAAATTTTCTAATAGAATTATAAAAGTAATTTTATAAATTTAGATTCATTCATTTTATACTGTGTAAAACTGAAGTTAACAAAAACTGCCAAGAGGAATTTCGAGTTTTATAATTAAATCATATAAAAAAATAAAGGTGTTTATCTTGATAATAGTATAATAATTTCATTTTTTTCGGATTTAATGTATTTTGCAAAACAAACGGAGGAGAGGCGAAATCTGACAGAAAAATTATGTCTGCTTGCTGGTGAGATTAAGCTTCTAAATGCCGAAGGTTTCATGGGCAAAGACATTATTCCAGATTTTATCGAGACAAAAGCTTGAACTAGACATCTTAATTAAAACTAAAACAATAAAATTGAAGTAATCGGTCTAAAATTTAAATTTAGAATAATTTTCACTGAAATAAATGAAAATATATACATTATCGACATCATATCCAAAAGAACTTCAGGCATGGGAATGATGATATAATTTCTTAGAATTATTATCATGATCAGGATAATAATCTTCAAAACTACCTTTTCGCAATATACAAAAGAAAAGTACATGCAAAAGGCATTAATTCTTTATTTGAAAATCATTTTGTTGGAAAAAAAATCTGCTATAAACCTAGCAGAACATTTGAGATGTACTTCATAATTTAATTTTAAATCTTCTTACATGCTTATTTAATTCTTTGGCATTTTAAATGTAAATTCTTTTAGAAAATCATTGCTATTTTAAAGAAAATTAATTTAAAAAAATATTTTTCAATGTCAATTTAAGATCTGTTTGCAAGGTCTGCAAGATCTGTTAATTTTTACCAGCAATTGCAAAACTTTATGCTCTTTCTCTCTCTCTGGTTTTTTTTTTTGCGTTTGGAAGAACAACTGCGTCTACATTCTATAAATACTATCGCATTTTCATCATACAAATTACGCAAATATTTAGTGCTAAAAACTATGTAAAGATAGCGAACATACGTCTTTTAAAGTTGCTGGATTGCTCTTACTCTGTGCAAAAAAATTGGACGTATATTTCCTGTTCTTCACTCTCTGCTGATTGAAAATAGGAATGACACTTGCTAACCATTTATCACCAATTTCCGAAGAAACTGATGTCCATTCAGTGTTTATCATGCATACCGTGAGAAACCATAAGAACCATCAGGTCAGAAGAAAACATCAGGAACCCTGCGGAGATAATCATCCCTAACCATAATCCTTTATCCCACCCTACTGAATGGGAGCTCTAAACGAGTTTTTAATTTCTCGATGAGGGTTTCGGTCAGCAAATCTCTGAAATAAAATATTATCTGTCATTTTGTCGCAGCTTGAGGTTTCCGGGTTGTAAAAATGACTGTATCCTTAAGATTTTCCCACACTTTGCTGAAATCATTTCAATTTTTAAGAATCTTAGGAATAAGAGCTTCAAAAAACCTATTTTTATATTAAATACAACCAATTGATTCCATGATTTTGCGCCCCCTTGCAATTGCGCCCAGGGCACTAGCCCCACCTTTGTTACGCCACTGCTTCGATATAGCCTGATGTTGACCAACGGGAAACGAACATTTATTATATGTTTATTTATTTCAACTTAATATAATACGTGTCTCTAAGTTGCCGAGCCGAGAATTCAGCTGGAACTGTAAAAGCCTTGTTCCCACGGCGCACAGTGGTTCAGATTGCTCATCTAGCGCGACAAAACCCAGAAATCTAACATCATAAGATCACCTTCAATCATAATTCAAATAAATGTTTATATTACAGAGATGCTGAATCATCACAAATTCGGTGCTAATTATTCGGTTTTTCCCCCTATTAAGTCATCAAAGTGAAACGTTTCCCAATTGCTCGATTCTACTCTGAGTGATTGTACGCGAACTCTCGTTAAAGAAAATTCATTTTAAGGGATTTATTTTTATTTGATGCGTGTGTTTTCTGTCAATATGGAAGAAAGAGGTGTGTATTTGATATTTCTCGTTTCAGCTTTATTCGATGCATAATTTTCCGTGAAAGTTGGAGCGATATTAGGCTTAAAAAGCATGGATAATTTTTTCTTTAAATATTTAATATTTTAGACTGCATCTTTTTTTGTGCGTATTTGTGCGTTGAAACTTCTGTTGGATAATAAATTATTGACCTTAGAGACAAAGTTAAAATAAATTTTAGCTGCGTTTATATATGCGCGGTCTAATTTGGAATTTTATTTTCTTTTTCAGTCTCTCAGCTATTTCTGCTCAAAGAACGTCTCTTTGAAAAATTAAAATTAGCTATTCTTCAGAGAAATATTCGAAGGAAGAACTCATATAGCATGTTACAATGAAATACAGTACAATATAATGTTCAGAGGAGATGTATAATGAAATTAAACAAAAAAAATCATTCATTTTGGATAAGTCTGAAACAAAGATAGCTGAGAAGTTAACGCGACAAAAAAAAAAAAAAAAAATTAATTGTGAAAAGTGGTTCATATATTATGTTTGTGTAATTTATTTTAAGATTTGATGTTATTCATATAAAATTTATATTATACTCATGAAATTCTTTCACTTTTGAACCATCGTGAGAGGTATTGGTATTTATCCTCCAAATTATATATTAATAGGCAAATATTTGAATTATGAAAAAAAATACTTATAAATTTAAATAATACTTATAAATTTAAATAATACTTATAAATTTAAAAAATACTTTACTAAAATTTAATGATCTTATTTTTAGACTGTTTCCTTCATTTAATAAAATTTTCAGTTTTAATTTTTAATTTTTTTTCAGCTATTGAGTAGATTGCGACGGATTCTTCCATTGAGAACAATGGAGAAGAATTTAAAAAAATTGTCACAAATAAAAAAATACCCAACAGAATGTTATAAAATTTCATGGGAGATAACCGAAGTCCATTGTCTATAAACTGTGCAAATTTCAAGGTTCTGCTGTTTTCAGTTTTTATAATATGAGTTTTGTCTCGCAAGAAAGCGGAACTGAACCCACTGTGAGGCGTGTGGCTTGGCAAACCTCGAGTTGCTCGAAGTTCGTACTTGTGGACTGTGGTCGATGGAATTCCAACCAGTCGAGCCGTTCCGACTGCGAGTGGCTTGGCAAATCTCGCGGTAGCGCTCGAGTGAACGGATGCACAGACGTCGTCTGGCCACTCCCCCTCCTTTGATGGGCGAACTATTTATCACCATAACGAGGGAAACAACACATTCACTTACAAGCCCACGAGCCACTTCGAGTCTTCTTGTTCCGCCGACAGGGAATAACGCAAACGGAACTCGTGGAAAGACAAGCCGTGGGAACGCGGCTTTAACCGTTTGTGGCTTGGTCATCCACGTTTTGGAAACATAATACCAGTTCAACTGGTGAGACTTTTAATCTGAAGAATGAATTTTATTATGAGTTCATTTATATCTATATTATATAAACGTCGCCTAGCAACGCTATAGCTGCTTTGTTGGATTGATATGAATATCGCTTGGCAACACTTTTGTCCATAACCTTAAGCACTATTGGACAGAAACGAAGTTTCCTTCCGTAGGCTTGCCACAGGAACTCAGACGTGGCGTAACAATGCGCTCAATGTATCAAACGCAATTTTTGTAAAAAAAATAATTACGGCAATGATGAGGTTTCAGGGAATCAAACGGCACGAAAGTCATCTTCTGAAGGTCAAGCAAAAGGGTTAAACATTAGCGCAAGAAGAATCTTGTAGGCTTATTTATATTGTAGATAACAGTGTCAAATATTACCCACATTACTTAGCCTTTAAATATGTTTTGTTGCCGAAAGTCTTCAGAACAATTTTTGTCAGGGGGGGGGGGAGAGGAAACGAGGGACAATAAGATGTCCATTTTTGTATCATTCGTACTTTTCGAACTATCGTAAAGCTCCGTTTATACGTTCCTCATTTACACGTAGTGTACATTTATACGTCACAGTCCCGATTCATTTGTAACCAGTGGCGAATCCAGGGAGGGCTATCGGGCTGCATCCCCCCCCCAGAGCTAAGCCAGAAATCTTGATTTTATTTAAAATCACTATAATTGTTTGTTCTTAATTTCTTTTTTTAAAAATAATATTTAAAAAAAGCGACAACATTGCTTTCTGGCTTGACAGGCTCGAAAATTTTCCTACTTTTCTTGTCATTCCACTTGCACTTGTAGCGTTGACGCGGTCGAACACATTTTTTGGCTAGTTACTTGATTGCATTTTCTATTAAATTATCGAAAATGTTGTGTTTTTTCTTATTCTTATTGTCAAGTGAGTAAAGTCTGTAAAGTTGAAGTATTTTGGTTAACATAAGCCATTAGGTTTGAGATTCGTCACGATGATACAATGAGGATACAAAATCTTTATGACCTCAGCCCCTCCTCCCGTGCTGATCCAAATCCTGATCTACTTTTGCAAATCTATTTGTAATGATAAAATGTTTATTTAGATGGACACAAAATTCTTGTATGACGATATCCCCCCCCCCTTTTAAAAAAATTCTCAAACGTTCTGTCTCAGTCATTATTGCTTAATTCACTATCAGAGAAACTTTCCCTAGAGTAAGGAAGACACATTCCTTTTTCCTCCTGGCACTTTCTAAATAAAAGCCTACCTGCATGCAATACAACCGTAAGAAATAAGAAATTATATAATTAGTACTGAGGCAGGAAACAAAAGGTGATTTTCCTCACACGTTATGATAAGGTATACTTTAAAATTTAAACATTGTTTCCATTGTAGTATAAAATACTAAGCCAAATACTGATTTAAACAAATGTCTTAAAATCTGCCTTTGAAATATTACTCTTTAAAGAACTCTGCATTAGTAAATTAAACTTAGTTATAATCTAAGGTGTTTCATTAAAATTCTCGATTGAGCAATACGTAACTGAACGAAGTATTTG
>BGPR01008687.1:0-11718 GCA_013235015.1 Araneus ventricosus | reverse complement strand
AAGAATGGTTAAAATATCTTTTATCGTTTTTTTTAAATTAATTTTTTTCTGGGCCGTTGCGAGTTATTTTTCTCGATCGAGTTCCAAAAGCGGAACTTCTTCGGAACGTTGATGCCAATTTTGATTGGCGGACGCGTAGGATACGTCATGACCTTCACCTGAATAAATTACTTCGATTATTATTTTCGGATTTCATTTACATTTTGCTTGCTGTATAATAATCATTTTCACGTTCCAATTTTGTAATATTGTTTTGGATTAACGTACTCTGTACTGTAGCGTGAAAAAAAAATAAGCAGGAAAATCAAAAAATGTGTATCTTTTGTTTTGATTTTGTTTTCAAAACTTTTTCATGTCATTGTGGGCGGTTCTTTTTTTTTTCATTTTGTTAAAGTCCTGATTCCACGGGCAACGCCGTGCGCGTACTGCTAGTTTCTAAATAAAAGCCTACCTGCATGCACATAAATCGTAAGAAATAAGAAATGTATAATTAGTACTCGAAAGTTAATTAATTAGTTAATTCTTAATTAGTACTTAGGAAATAAAGGTTTGATTTTTCTCACTGTTATAAGTGTATACTTTAAAATTTAAATATTGTTTCCGTGCTGTGTATTAAAATACTAGAAATGTCTTAAAATCTCTTTGAAATATTACTTTTAAATGAACTTGCATTAGTAACATTAAACTTAATTAATCTAAGGAGCTTATTAAAATTTCGATTGTGCGACTTTCCATTTATTCGTCCTTTTGCGCCAGTCCCTTGAAAGACCTAGACAGAGCTGTATATGCTTTAAAACAGTTTCAATATTGTTTTCTTTATTTTTACTGTAAATGATATTAAAATATATTAATTAATTAATTTTTTAAATGAATCTTTTCCCATAATCTAAAACATCTACCCAACTGAACAATAGAAAATTAAGAAACATTAAAAAGACAAAACTAGAAAAATATATATATATATAAGAAACAGAAGAAGTAATCAATAATGATAACAATACACCTTTTTAAATCAGCGTCCTTTTCTTGCATCTATCTCGGCTGAGGGTGAATTATTTTTTTTACATTCTCAAGTTTCTACTGGATATGTTATAAAGGTTTTTATTGTGCTTGTTTCTTTCTTTCTTTTTTTCAAAGGGATTATTTCTTAGATTTCAATTAGTGGACAAACTCAGAGCCACAGAGGGTATATTCTTGATTTTGTCTTGCCCTCGACAGAAAATTTGTCCAAATTGGAATTCCTATGGCGGGTGGCTCTTTGAAAAAGTTCGCCATTTGAGTTCTCCTCCAATTTTTCCATTTTGATTGTATTTTCTTTTATTTTCTAATTTTTCTTCTATGTGCTTTAACTATTTTATTATTGGGGAATTCTTGTTGTTTAATTCTTTAGTGATTGGTTCGTTAATTGTAGTAAAATGTAGTTGATGCATTCACTGGATGCTGCTGCATTGCAAAAAGGTGTATTGTTATCATTATTGATTACTTCTTTTTTTTCTTATATTTATTTTTTCTAGTTTTTTTTCTTTTTTTTAATGCTTTTTAATTTTCTATTATTTGTTTTTGTATTTATTAGAATTTGCTGCATATGCGCCATTCTGTGTAAATAAAGAGTTTAATTAATTTTTAATTAATTTAAAAAATTGTAATAATTTTTATAAAGTTTTATTAATTGTAACTGTTACACACTGCTGAACTACACAAACTGAAAATATTTTTGCAGTTTAGAATTCAACTGCAATGCTTCTTTAAATGTATCACGTATAGGGTTTCATTCACATCTTAAAAGAAAAAAATTATATTGGAAACCGAAACAATTGAAAAGGATGGAACGATCGCAGATCTTATTTTTGTCCTGACGCAGATCAAAAGGGACAGTACATTTTCACGAATAAACAGAACTTCAACTGAAATTTCAAATAGCCTTGCTAAAAATAAATCTGAAGAAAATAGTTGATCTGACAGATAAATTTACCACGACAAGTTTAACATTTTTGACAAGGTAGGGTAATATGCAGTGGCGGCTCGTGAGCGCAGAAACGAGGAGGGCCGCAAGATAATATTTATCAAGAGAATACAATTTTAAAAAGTTACTTTATATTTCAGTAGGTCAATTTTTTAAATTTCAGATCCAGATATGAAATTTCCTGCTTAATTAAATAACCAGCATATGACATTTACTACTAGTTTCACTAACAGAAAGTTAAGTGAATGTAGATATGACGATTCTGCTGACGGAAAAAAAATCAAAGCTACACATACACACTTCTCTCGCTAACACTCTTCCAAAAATGAATATCTTCTTCAAAAGAAATAAAGAATTTTTCTGCTTGGCTTGCTTCTGAAAGAAGGTAAATTTTTATCTCTTTCTTTTGAATATGGATTAAAAAAATTTTGGATTTATGTTCTTTATTTGGTGGCCGGACAAGATTCAGACCACAGGAAGGAATAAATTTTGACTTTTTGTCGTTCCTTTCCACAGAAAATCTTGTTCCTTTTTGAACTAAAAATGGCGTGTGGTTTCTGATGAGTGAGCCATTTTAGTTCCTTTTCATTTTGAATAATTTCTTAACAAATTGTTCTTAGTATTGGTAAATTTTGGTTTCTCTATAGTTCTGGTTGTATTTTTAAAAAAATTTCTGTTGAAGCAATTACTTTTTGCTGCTGCGTTTGCACGCAAAAACGTCTATTGTTTTCATTATTTTTCATTTTATCATTGTTTTCTTTTAATTTGTTTTCTTTTAATTTAAATTTCTTTTATTCGTTTTTGTATTTCGTTAGATTTGGCTGCATATGCGCCTTTCTATTTAATGCAAAATATGTTATTGTTTTTTATTTTAATCAAAATTTAATTAATTAATTTTGCTAAATTTTAAGAATTATAACTATTATTCTTCAAAAGAAATCTAGAGTTCTATCAAGAGAAAGCAAATAATCAATCAGTCAGATGTATTTCTGATGACGCACCACAAACCGAAACTAAAACCCATAAACAGCCAATGAGATTACCACTTTTGTGTGGGAATGAGGGAAAAAAAAGAAAAACATATTAAAAAGAGCATCTTTTTCTCGTTCAGGTTGGCTCCGTGCCAGCAGAGCTGCTTGGTCTTGCAGCCCATAGCCCGTCTAAGGTAAAGGCAGAAAGGGTTGCTTTTTCCCTTCGGAGCTTCTGCGCTGTGAATGGATTTCGGAAGGGCAGAGTATTTTGCAGCTCTGACATGCGTCTCTCTCCGTTTGGATTCATTTTATGAATTTTTTTCAATTTTCTATTACTTTTTTTGCATTTTCGTAAGTCATTGCACTCTGAGAGCGGAAAAGGGAACAAATAAGATTAAAAACGAAAAATACAAGTTTAAAAAATAATTTCAGGGGGTGCTGCAGTTCTGTAGCCCTAATGGAAGAGCCGCCACTGGTAATATGTTTCAGCTTTCACTTAGAGTATGAAGTTTTAAAATGGATAGGTGCGATCCCTGAATTAAGACACCCATTTAAAAATTTATTTTCACGTGAAAGTTTCATTCTAAGCATTTCTTTTACACTTTGCACCTCAATTTGTTTCTTAAACTAATATAAGATATATATTATGCAGTATTTAAAAATTTAAATGCCCTTCAGCGAAGTTAAAAATAATTAATAAATTTTTTATCTAATTCTGAGAACTCTAAACTGTAACTAATAAAATAAACTATAATACTATCGTTATAGAAAGATAAAACATTTTATATTTCAAAATCAATTTTTGAAGTATATATTTTCTCCTATTCCTTCAATTTACATGTTTTATTCCTTATTAATTTTATTGTTAATTTTTCGCGATGTCACACTGTATACGTTTCTAATATTTAATTCATGTGCATTATTGGCTACTTCATTTCCTGTCAATCGCAAAAAAATTAAATTTTCTTCCAATGAATTTAATTTTCAATTTTTATTTGTTGACTTTCGATTTCTATAGTTATAAAAGCCTATGTTTGTGTGTGTCTGAAGAATCCATCAGACTTACAGCCAAGAAATTTGACACACGGGGACTCGTAATGGTGACTCCATGCACCTCGAAGCCCGAATTTTAAAATTCGATCAAAAAAATTTTTCATTTAATGATTTGTGTTGTTTTAGGTAGTTTTTTTGCGCTAATTTCTCAATAAAATCGGTTTTGATAATCGTAAGAAGAAAAATAGATACACCATTGGAAAGAACAAACAATTTCTTTTCTAATGAAGTTAGTTTTGAAGTTTTCTAACGTAATTTACTGAATTTTGAGAAATTTTTAAAAATAGTCAGTTTACCCTAAAAAACTTTGTTTTGAATTTCAATTTCTTGTATCCACCGTTCTAATTTTGCTGTCAATTTGAAATTTGTTGAAGTAATAAATATACTATTTCTCCGTGGTTTAAAACAAGAACGGTTAAAATTGAACAATTAGTTGAATTTTAATTAATTTTTTTCCGTGATGAGCTGAAAGATTTTTCTTGCAGAACGGGGGAATGACACGTGTCTATTTATAGCGGGGGGTGGGAGGAGGTACAGTGAATTTACGAGCATGTTAGGCAAAGGTTTTTTCTTTGTATTCCTAACTCATGATAGAACATTTTTCATTGGTTGGTGGCGTTATAATCTTTAACTGAATGACTTCGATTATTATTTTCGGCAGTGTCTCAACGTGTTTCTTTGTCTCGAATATTTTGCTTGCTGTCTAACAATTATTTTCACGTTGCAATTTTTTAATATTGTTTTGGATTAATGTACTCTGTACTCTTTTTCTACAGTTGAAATGTCATTTTCGAGAAGAAAAATGAGCCGAAAAATCAATAATGTGTATCTTTTGTTCTCAAAACTTTTTCGTGTCATTATGGTTTTTTTTTTTATTATTTATTTATTTTGTTGAAGTCCTAATTCCACCGGCAACGCCGTGAGCGTACTGCTAGTCTAGAATATAAAGAAAACTAGCATGTATTATATGTATTTTATAGAATTAATTCATATTAAATGGTCATAAAATAACATTTATATCAGAGCATATGTAAGTGAAAATATAGGAGAAAATATGGAAAAACGTTGAATTTTAAGGTATCTTTTGGAAGTGTTTTTATAACGTTTTCATTTTCTACATATATTTGATTTAAATTTAACCTTCAAAATACGTTGCTATTATTTTCAGCTCTTTTTCCATAATTTTAACAACAATTTGCTTAAAAATTGGTATGAAATTTGGAGAAACATATTTGGCCTTTTTATTCAACAATTACAAATGCTACGCCGCAATTTTGAAACATAAGCGGTAATATTTGCAATCGAAGCATTTGTGTGTCTGAGTTTAAAGTAAAATCAAGTTTGTAATAACTATTAAAATTGCATCAGTGTCCTCAATTATATGGAGAAACTGAAATTTGCGCTTTAAATTTGCCTAGTTAAAACTAACTTATCTTTGTTCATTTAGTTTCCGCTGGATTTCAAGAGATTGGCATGGATTTTTCAAATAAAAATTGAGCGTACTTAATATTACTGCTAATTAATAATTAAAAATAATATAGATTAAGTGTATTTTTCATATCATAATTGAATATTTTTTTAAGAAATTAAAAAATAAATTAATGTTAAGTTATTTATAGTGGTTAGTGTTAAAAACTTTCAGTTTTAATTATGGAGTATACTGCACAAATTTAAACATCAAATAAAAAAAAACATTCTTAAGAACTTTCAAATAAATGTGAAGAAAACACCACGGAACCGGAGAATTTTAAACATATTTTACTCATCGAAACAAACATAATTTTTTAAAATGTCGAATACACAGTTTATTTTTTTTCAGAAAGCAAGAAATCGACAATCTGCTTACAAGACCGTTATTAAAAAGAAAAACTGTTCTTTCTGAGTGTTGCATTCGAAATTTTTTTCTACCTGTTCAAACTCCTCATATGTTTTTTCCTTTCAATTTCTTTTGATGAACGACTTCTAAAACGCTCTCGGGAATTTCGAATACCGAAGATACGTATTCACGCACTGTCTTTGGAATCTGGCAACAGATTGCAGCGCCTCTTCTGTCATGTACTGAATCTTATTCGTCTTTCGTTCTTTTTGCTTTCTTTCTCTCTCTTTTTTTTTATCCTATGACGTCTTATTTTTAACATCATTTTTAATAAATGTCTTTCGAAGAAAAATTGCGGGAATAATTTTTTATAGCATTTGTTAATATGTTTATTCCGTTCTTTTGCATGTGAGTTTTGAAAAAAGAAACTAGTTGCAGGGACATACAAGACAAGCTCTCGTGATCAGGGTTGCCATATTGGCCTTTTTAAGGCCAAATTATGGAAATTTGGCCTTCTTTCAAAGCCCTTATCTTCGGAATTTTCATTTGGCCTTAAATTCATTTTTGGCCTTTGTTTTCGTTAATGACTTTAAAAATTTTTTTAATTATATATTCTAATGTTTTTTAATAAATTTTTGATGTTGCACATTTCAAATGATATATAATGAGCTTCAAACGAAATATCTCCTGAATAAAACAAGGATGTTTGAAATTTCTTTCACTTAAATTTTAGTTTAATGATAGAGCATTGAACATATGCCTATTAAGTGGGATTCGTTTTCATGAAGGGAAACCTTTTTTCTAATAGAAAATGAGGTTTTCAGTTACTTTGTCAAATTTGGCCTTTTTTGGCCTTACTTTTAAGAAGGTTTGGCCTTATTTTGCTATTTTGATCTGGCAACCCTGGTGGTGATTAATTTTTGACATTTTGTTGGTTCAACCGGAAATATGCGTTCTTATCCTCTTTTGTTCGGTGCATTTTTGCATTAAAAATTGAACTCTGTTGTTTCTTCGAACAATCGTAATTTATTGTAATTGCTTGTTTTCGTGATTCACTACGAACTGTAATGAGAAATATTAATTTTGAAGTGACATGTTTCTTTATGTTAGAATCAATTGTTTTTAATGACTAATAATGAACTGTAGATAACTAATAATGTACTTAAATACTTTAACTAAATAATGTTTTTAAGATAATTTTATAAAACATACTTAATTTGAAATCTTTAAAATATCTTTTTTCTAATTAAAACTTTTATAAAATCAAGTATTTTGAGAAACATGTAGGAATGTGCATGTCATATCTCTAAATGGAATTTAATTCAGTTTATAAAACAAAGAAAATGACAAAAAACATTGGTTATACTGTACTTTACATTTTGCTAGTCAACACATTACAAAAATAAGGCTTGTGTAAGGATAATATTTACAATTATTGTTTAATCCTGTAATTATTTGCTTATTTTGAATTTTTAAGAAATTTCCCACCCATTTCCATTTAGTTTGCAAAAGTATCTTTGTTCGGTTAAAAGTGATAAACATAGAAGTTATTGAAATATTCGAGTGAAATAATATGTATTGTTTAGGAACGGATTCCGAAACCCTCCGCGCCTTTGCACATGCGCCGTGCGGAGTTATTTTCATCAAAATAGGAGGAAGTGAAGAATGGAAGGATGATATTTAGATTTGACTGAGCGTGATCTAACAAAGAACTCCGGAAATGCGCTCATATGGTCTCATTGCCTGACACCCCTTTCCGGTGTAAAATCGTCCAAACTTGGTAGTCTCGGAATCCGTTGCTGAACAGTACCAGTATTTGTTGGAAACAAAGATGTACAAAATACTATCAATAAACTACATTTCAGTAATGCACGGCATTAATTTCTGTTTGCTGCTTTACTTTTAAAAATGATTCACAAAGACTTTTGATGAATAAAATTATTCCCTAAGGAAAATATTTATCAATATTTTGCATTTTATGAAAACAGAAGGAACAAAGAACATTTTTATCATACTTGTGGGTAAATATACATTTATATAAAAAAAACTATTTTAAATAGGTAACGAATATATATTTAATAAATCGTAAAAGGACTGAAAAGATACTAAAAAAATGAAAGTTGCAATGTAATGAAGCAAAAATATTTTTATATCATACTTCTGTGACATTCATTAAAGCAAGTTGATTTAATTCATTTGAAAGTCATACGAAGCTAACAATTTCAATCGGTTGACCAGGAGAGAAACTCTTTGGCCACATTTTTGAAGAAAGATAAGAATTTTTTCTTTTATAAATACCGTGAATCTCGCATAAGGAGCACTTCGAATAGCGAGTAATTCGCACAACGAGCAAAATAAATTGGAAAAAAATGACTCGCTTAACGAGCGACATTTCTCATAACGAGTGACGAGAAAGTCCCGGATTTGCTCCTGCTACTGTCATATCCATGAAGCTTTTATTTCTTTAACTAGCTGTTACCCGCGACTTCGTGCGCGAAGAATTTGAATTATTCTTTTTTTTAATTCACGAATGTAAATGTTTTGTTGCATTTTGAAAGGGGAAAGTAAAAGTTCTGAAGGTGATAATACTTAATTGGACGGCTGACAGGAGTGTACTGTACATGTATGCTGATATAGTTATGTAAATTGTTTATCTATTCTAATATACTTTTGTATACCACGTTATTTGCACGGATTTAGAGGTTGTGTGGGCTGGACACACGTGAACACGCCATATATAGTTGCCCATGCGAAAAATATGGTTTTTCCAAATGTACGCCTGCCACTTTCAGTATCTGGCCCTGAACCTGGCAAATGATATTTTTAAAGGGATTTTTTGCCTTCTGAACTGAGATGATAAATCCTTCGGTATTATCGGAAGGCGTGGAATTAAAATACTCTCTCTTCTCCCTATATCAGTCATAACAGTAGCTTTCATGACGTTTGGACCTAGGTTTGTAATTTGTGACCGTGTGCAATTGCGCAGTCTCGGTATATCGAGATTACGTATTGGTAGTACTGGCACACCGGTATTCAATCTCGGCTTGTCGGAAGGTGCCCTGACAATTCTAAGATCTTGAAGAGCTCTACAAAATATGATGCTCCTTGGTAATGCCCATTACCGTATCTACAGAAGGATATTTTGTAATATCTCACTGTGAAAATTAAACAAAACATCGAGAGAATAATTCACTAACGTCATTGGATCACTGTGTAACCTTATTAAAAGCTGTAAATGCTACCACAACAGGAAACCGGAAGTGTAAAGTCTCCTTTGTTGTTTATGGTCAAAGAAAGCAATATTTTCTTATATTAATTTTAACACTGGCAAAATCCCGCGCGCGAAACAGTAATTTGGCTTGAATTTATTTCTATAAGAATAAAAAGTATTGTTAGAAATTACGTTAAAAAATATTTTTAAACCTTTATAGCAATCGGAGAAAATATTTCATCGCAATGGCATTAATAGCATTAAAAAGATCATTTTCTGGTCTTTAAAATGGCATAAAAATAATTGTTGTCTAATAAAGATTTCAGAAGTTATTGGCAAAAAACGTCTAAGCATTAGGCTTAAAAGCGGCTAATGTTCGTTATTTAATTAAATATCTTAAGAACTAATTAACTCTGAAAGTTGAAAATAACACCTTTGACCTAAAAATATGCTCTAGAATGCCGTGTGTAAATTTCACGTCGCTACCATTCACCGTTTAGGAGGTGTACTTGTGACCGACCGATCGATCGACAGACAGACTGATACATGTAAATTCTGCCTTATTTTATGGATACTTATAAATGTAAGAAAAATTTTCAGAAATAAAGGCAAATTAGTTCAAAGTCTAACCATTTCCTAGCAACTGAGTAGCTATAAATTTGCGTTATTTGAAAATCGTCTGCACGTAAAATTTAAAAAAATAATAAAAATTGAATGAAAAATGTCACAGAAATAAAATTGCTATCATTGAAAAGGTAAAATTTTTATCTTTAAGATGGTATAAAAATAATTGGTATCGAACAATTTGTTCGAAAGTTACAGTGGAAAAAAGGATTACGTGATAATTGATTTTAAAAATAATTTATTCCACATATTTTCGCATTCCTAAAGGATCACGTGACAGCTGATTGAAAAATAAAAATCTTCATCGCGAATCGCGGAGTCAATGGGCTTTCTTTGTTAACTATTTTTAATCTGTAGTCAAAAATAATTAATTTAACTTGATTTCAACAAGCCTATGTCCGTTCTTGGGTTTGAAGCTACATCTCTGCCAATTTTCATCCAAATCGGTTTGGTAGTTTGGTCGTGAAAGCTTAACAAACAGACAGACACACTTTCGCATTTATTATATTACTAGTTGTTACCCGCGACTTCGTGCGCGAAGAATTTGAATTATTCTTTTTTTTAATTCACGAATGTAAATGCTTTGTTGCATTTTGAAAGGGGAAAGGAAAAGTTCTGACGGTTGATAATACTTAATTGGACTGCTGACAGGAGTGTACTGTACATGTATGCTGATATAGTTATGTAAATTGTTTATCTATGATGATATACTTATGTATACCACGTTATTTGCACGGATGTAGAGGTTGTGTGGGCTGTACACACGTGAACAGGCAACATACAGTTGCCCATGGGAAAAATATGGTTTTTCCAAATGTATGCCTGCCACTTTCAGTGTCTGACCCTGAGCCTCGCAAATGATATTTTTAAAGGGATTTGTTACCTTTTGAATTGAGATGATAAATCCTTCGGTATTATCGGAAGGAGTAGAATTAAAACACTCTCTCTTCTCCCTATATCAGTCATAACAGTAGCTTTCACGACGTTTGTACCTAGGTGTGTAATTTTTAACCGTGTGCCATTGCGCAGTCTCGGTATATCGAGGTTACGTATTAGGAGTACTGGCACACCGACTATCATTCTAGGCTTGTCGGAAGGTGCCCCTGACAATTCTAAGATCTTGAAGAGCTCTACAAAATATGATGCTCCTTGTTAATGCCCATTACCGTATCTACAGAAGGATATTCTGTAATATCTCATTGTGAAAATTAAACAAAACATCGAGAGAATAATTCCCTAACGTCATTGGATCACTGTGTAACCGTATTAAAAGCTGTAAATGCTATCACAACAGGAAACCGGAAGTGTAAAGTCTCCTTTGTTGTTTATGGTCAAAGAAAGCAATATTTTCTTATATTAATTTTAACACTGGCAAAAGCCAGCGCGTGAAACAGTAATTTGGCTTGAATTTATTTCTATAAGAATAAAAAGAATTGTTAGAAATTACGTTACAAAAATATTTTTAAACCTTAATAACAATCAGAGAAAACATTTAATCGCAATGGAATTAATAGCATTAAAAAGATCAATTTCTGGTCTTTAAAATGGTATAAAAGTAATTTTTGTCTAATAAATATTTCAGAAGTTCTTGGGAAAAAACGTCTAAGCATAAGGCTTAAAAGCGACTAATTTTCGTTATTTAATTAAATATCTTAAGAATGAATTAACTCTGAAAGTTGAAAATAGCACCTTTGACGTAGAAATATGCTGTAGAATGTCGTGTGTAAATTTCATGTCGCTAACGTTCACCGTTTAGGAAGAGTTCAGTTGACCGACCGGCTGACAGACAGACAGATTATTTTATGGATGTTTATAAACTTAAGCATAATTTTCAGAAATAAAGGTAAATTAGTTCAAAGTCTAAGCATTTCCTAGCATCTGAGTAGCTATAAATTTGCGTTATTTCAAAATCGTCTGCACGTAAAATTTAAAAAAATAATACAAATTGAATGAAAAATGTCACAGAAATAAATTTGGTATCATTGAAAAGGTACAATTTTTATCTTTAAGATGGTATAAAAATAATTGGTATGGGACAATTTGTTCCGAAGTTACAGCGGAAAAACGGATCACGTGATAG
>BGPR01008686.1:35344-62093 GCA_013235015.1 Araneus ventricosus | reverse complement strand
CAGATATCGGATGTCTTAAAGGTTTTGTTTCCAAAATAAAGGCTTCGTAGAACGCAGATGCCGAGGACATTTTTTTTCAGATGTTCGAGACGCGGAGAAAATGCCGCGCCTTTAAATGAGAATGAATGATTTTCCGAGGGGGATTTCATTGGATTATCGGGAAATAATTCGATAAAGGTATTGAAATAAGTCTGTTGTTTTTCATTCGTCGTGAAGTTTTATTGAATTAATTCCCTTGTTGTGTGTTTTGGGCATCTGTTGCTGCACTTGTAGCTTGCGTGGATCCTCTTAGGACAGAATTTATTCATTACTCTCGCTTTGAAGCGTAAATGTTTTTTTGTGTGGAATCTTATGGAAAAGGATTTTAAACAACGTCCTTAGTTTTAATTTCGGAGCTTTAAAAAACAGTTTCTTTTTCCTCGGCTGAATACTATCACAGAGCATTGTAGGCAATATGAAATAATAAAATTAAAAATTGACAAACCTGAAAATAAAAGAAAGTTGTGTTAAGGAGTGAGAATTCATTCGATATTTATTCTAAAAGAAATGAATGAATGAAAAATAAATTTCCACTTGATACTTCAAATCAAATAAATAAATAATGCTAATCGAATTTGATAAAATTCAAAAGCAAAGTGTTTTATGATTCAAATCGTCTTATAGAGTTAAATTTTCTAAATATGTCCTTCATAGCCGCTTTTATAATAGTGACAATCTATACGTAAAGGCGTTTAGTGAATGATAGTCGAAAGCAATTATTATAAATGTGGTAAACATAAAAAATATTTGCAATTTATTGAAGAATTTCGAAATCGTTGGAAATTACGCAATAACTCTTCAATTTGAAAAGAAGCTATTAACAATTATATGCAAATTTTAAAAGTTGTACTTAATGAAGGAAATTATTATCTAAACTCGAGGAAGATACTTTTCCAATGAATGGACCATGAAGAAAGTTATTGTGGGCCCCATTTTCCATGAGCAAGTATATTTTTCTACGAATAGTAAAAGTTAAGGCTCTATCTTTCAGTAAAGGAGAATTCTAAATGAGAAGATTTTTAAAAAATCTGATTTCATTTAGATTTTTTATGTTGACTAACTAGTGGCCAGTTAAACCAACGGGAATCTTTATTTATAACCGAGGCAAAGAGTCGGAAGCCAGAACTGCCCGGCTAAATTCAGTCTGCATTGTTACGTAAAGTAAAATACATACAAGGCTCGCTTTTTGTCAACCTCCGATCTTTCTGCTAAACAGGCAGACAAGTGGAAGGAGGTGGGAATGCGTGGTGGGTGATATTCTGTAGCCATAACCTCAACTACTGCCAGCTGGCCAGTTTGAGCAGATCTGTCGGCAAGTAAACATGGCTGGTAGAACTTATGCTCCCGCCAAGTGTGAGTTGCGCACTGTAATTCGACTTTTTCAAGCAGATGGTTGGTTTGTGGAAAACGATCAATGCAGCCGTTTCTTGTCCGACTTTACGACGACTGCGAAGAGCTATTCCGACATCTGGAGTTGTCCTCACCCACGAAAATTCCCACCCTCACAATGTTGTTGAAACCCAGCAGCTTCTGGAGCAGCTTAAATGGGAAGTGTCTGATCACCCGGCGTATAGCCCCGATTTAGTTACGAGTGATTCTCATCTCTTCCCTGAATTAGACAACTGGCTAGGAGGCCAAAGCTTCCAGAAAAATGGGCCTTGATTTTGCTTTCAATCTCCTCATCTGATACCACTGGTGGCAAAGTTCTTCGAAGAGGGGATTTGAAACCTGGCCCACTGAGATGAAAAATATCATCGATCATCTGAATCTTCACGTCGATTATGTCAAAAAGTAATCGTGTTTGAACATAATATTTGATAATAAATTCATTTTGTTTTCTACTCTTCCCTTTTTTAATGGTCCAATAGAAATTCAAAAAAGCGAAAATCGTAAAAAAAATGTATGTGTAAATTAGTATGATATTATCAAATGCATATTTCAGAGTATTACTTTCAACATTTTTTACAGCGCTGTTAAACGTAGAATTTATAATATTGTTTTCACTGTACTGTATCTATGAAAAATCTTACATGGTTTTTCTTGATCTACTCTTTGACCCCTTTTGCGTGACCTTTGGTGGATGATTTTTGTGTCGTTAGACTCTCATCTCTGCCTTAAATCAAAACAAATGCGTTTGAAACCGTGAGTAAATTTAAGACCATGTCAAAGCTTCTATGTTAAGTTTTGAGACACAAAATTCGTCTTCACCCCAAAACTCCGTTTTAGCTTCTCAATAACGCAAAACAAATACAGAATTAAAACACAATACAGTAAACCGTCATTCATTTAACCATCCGTTTCTTTTATCCATCATTGTCTGAAAAAACATCCGTTATAATATTACGAAACATTTCTGTACATTACTACTTGTGACTGGCTATCTAGAAATTTCACCAATTTCTTAAGCTTCAGAACATCCCTGCCAAAGTATACCCTTATCTAATCAAAGAAACATTACTACAAGGTTCAAATCAATAAAATTGAACTTCATTCCTTCACACTTATTAAAATACAAAACCTGTTGTCATACCCTCAAAAATATAATCATTAAATGTTATCTCTAAAAAGTATTCCTTTATTTAATTTAATTTTTATTTAACTAAATTATCTCTAAAAAAGCAGACCCACTGGAGCTTATTTAATAAGCTCCAGTTAGGTCTGCTTTTCTTATTTTTATTCATAGTTTCAAAAGGATGTGATTCACCGCACACTACTTGGTACGTTTCCGTTAGCCGGGCGCAAATGGCGCCAATTGTGAACCAAACGCGAGCCAAGTCGCCAAGCGAAGCGATTTTCCGTCAGCCGGGCGCAAATGTCGCCAATTGTGGACCAAACGCGAGCCAAGTCGCCGAGAGCGAAGCGATTTTCCGTTAGCCGGGCGCAAATGTCACCAATTGTGAACCAAACGCGAGGCAAGTCGCCAAGAGAATGTTTGTAAGAAATTTGGCGGAATTCTAATTATTTGGCGATTTTTCGATTGCGCCCGGCTAACAGAAAAGTACCCACTACTTCTATATTAAAGTTTGCATTGATTGTTTTGTAAAATTAAATAAAATATGTATGCATTGTTTACTTTTAAAGGATTTTCTTTTCATTTTTGTTCTAAGCCAGCAGTGACAACACATTACTGCACGTTGTATTAAGATATTTCTGTTATAGAGTTTGGGGTGAGGTTGCCCAACAGCGCCGTTAAGGCTTTGCTTCACAGGTGATTCTTTCTATACATGATTCTTTCTGTACATATAACTATATTCAGAGAGGCAGACGTAAGAAGGTGGGGCCGCCATTGAAATCCAAAAATGTTTTATTTGAACTCTTCAAATATGATCTTTAATGAATGAAAAGTGGTTTTAAAATCTTCAGATGGAATTTTCGGTAGATCAAAGTCATGACTATTGTAAGGATATTTCCCGGAAAAGCAGCGCGTGTTAGCTGAAAGTATCACATCATAAAAGAGAAAGATAGCAACAGTCTTGCTTTTTATACTGCTGAGAAAACGGGAAAGTCCCGAAGATCTCGTCAACTTTATAAAGTAGAAGAGTTTATCTAAGACTGAGGCAGAAGTAATTCGTTTGTGATTAAAATTAAGTGATTTTAAAAAGATTTAATTTAAAGGAGGTTAAAAGCTTTTTAATCATTGCATACACTTGTTTCTTATTAAATCTTTAAGAAAAGAAAATAAAAGGCCCAAAAGGAATTATTATTGAATGGCGAAAAACATCCTACACTATTCATATTTCTGAAATTCTCCAGGAGAGGCTCAACATTCAATAAAAAATACTGGAAGAGGATCTTTAGCTGATATGGAAAATGGTAAGTTAACTTCTAAAAGAACGAGACGCATTAATCTAACGTTCTTTTTCAAGAGCATTATTTTAAGACACTGACAGCCACATCCTGAGAGCGTCACAATGGCGTCATCAGAAATAAATTGCAACCAGCGGAGTAGTCTTCCCTAAACTTTCTCGCACACTTTCTAAGTGGAGATTCGTCAAGATCTCGAGATGGAATTTTCTTGAAGATTGCAATACTTTCTCTCTGTATACTTCGTATACGAGAAAGTGAAACAAACAAACAAACCCGAAATCAAATACCTGTTGCCACATTTCAAAAAAATATTACTTTGAAGCAGGTGCGATAAAATAGGCAATGCAATGAATACTAAAGCGAAAATTCTGCTTTGGAATTGAATTCCTAAGAAAACAATTTATGCTACTACAACCGTAACAATTGCAAAAGCGCGTAAATAAAAGATTTGCTGAAATAATGAGATCGGTTTGAATTTTACAACAATAAAAAAATTGTTACAATTTATGTTTAAAAACATTATTTATTGTTGTAAATAAAATTTACAACAATAACAGATTGCTACCAGTACGCATACGCATGAGAATCGGATTAAAAGAAATTGAATATGCAATTTGAACGCCTCTTTTTGACGGATTTGGCCCAAAATGTTATACGGACCTACATTCATGACGATAAAACTGTGTACCAAATTTTATCCATCTAGCTATTCAAGTTTTTGAGTTATAGTGTTCGCATGACCGCGGACATACAGATAGACAGACTTTCCGTTGACGGATTTTGTCCAAAAATTGATATAAACCTAAAAATTATGTTTAAAGACCACATACCAAATTTCATCCCCGTAGCTCTCATAGGTTTCGAGTTATTGTTTTCACAGACAGACATAATTCCCAAATTGTGTTTTTCGGACTCAGGGAGGTCTAAAACGTGGAGATCCGTCAAAATCTCGAGTTCGAATTTTTTGACGATTACAATACTTTCTCTTTGTATACTTCGTATACGAGAAAGTAAAAATGAACCGATGTTCAATATCCTGTTATCATAAGCAAGTTCGTTCATTCAATTCCTTCTGCTTTCACAATTTACAGCCTCTATGCAAAAGGTTCAATCAATTTTGTATATGAATCACTAGTCAACTAGTCACTAGGAACAGGTCACAAAATACTAATTTTAAAAGTTGATATATAAAAAAACTATTTACTATTGTTTCTGGTAAAACAAAACTTAATTTATTCTTTTTTTCTGAAAAAAGAGGCTGTCTTCTTATACACATTTATTGTATATTTTTGATTAAAAATGTAACCATCTTCCTTTTAAAGAGATCTTATTTAGCTGCAAGCCTTGTAACAAGCAATCTAGATGAGAAATCCCCCAATTTTATTTTCTTCGTGCTCTTTCGCGAAATAAAATATCGATAAAAATAGAATTAATTATATAAGTCTTTCTTCCAGACCAAGGATGTCTCTAAAGAACGCAGCCAAACAATATATAAAGAAACTAGTGGAAGAGAATATATCTAAAGGAAATTACTAGCCTGGATATTCCTTTAGTTACAAAAGTGACGATAAGAAGTTTTATGATTTCAGTTTCGTCAAAACATGTTGCTTCAGACTCGAAATAATCAATTAAATTTCTTAAGCAACTCAAAACTTCCGACAGTACTTTCTAACCGCGCGAGTAAATCCTGAAGCTCCAGACGTCGGCGATTCACTGCTTCATTAGGGTTCAGAAATAAAGAAATCGAGACATAATCGGCAATAATCGCAAAACGATTTTGAGTGCTCGAAAACTTGAAGAAATAGTATGCAAATGCAAACTGGAAGCGGAATCTATATTCTTAGAAGATACCATTGAATTTGAAAGGGAATGGGCTTGGAGAGATTGAGTTAAAGCTGAAATTCAGTGAATATATTTTTGTATTGATGATTAAATTGAGATCGTATTGTTCAAATATTATAAAACTAGAAAATCACCCGTCATGGTTTGACGGGTGCAAATTGCTTCTTCATTCGAGAGATTTCCCTTCAAATTTGACGTGTTTAAATAGATATATATATATGCGAGTGAAATGTTTAAAATTGATTGAAAACAAATAAAATAAACATGTTTTATGACAGGAAATTTTTATATATTTTTTTTATTTAAATATTTCTCTATTCAAAAAAACTCTTGGTAAACAACATTCCGTGTGAAGTATTTTTCGTTGTTTAATAATTTTCCTTGTACTTCAGATGTCTTTGTGTAAATTTTAACGTGATTGGGAATCCTAGACCTTGAAAGTGCAACATAGAGCTGTCCATGTGAAAAGACAGGCTCATCGAGGTAAATTCCAACATGATCGAAAGTTTGCCCCTGCGATTTGTTGATAGCCATCTTGTAAGCTGGAATTAACGGGAACTGGCGGCGGTCGAGAACGAATGGTAGATTCACGTCACTGGTGGCTACTTTAATTCTTGGCAAGAAAACCACATCGCCACGATTGCATTCAGATACAATTTGGCGTCCAAACTATATTACGTGCATGATATACCACTGACGTAATTTACCACTTTCTATTAAAAAACGGAAATTAATTTGAAATATAGGATTAATATAATTTAAAATTTCTCGGGAACTATTGATCATAGCGAGATCAATTTTATGTCAATCGATAGAAAATTTTATTTCACTTTTTTAGAGCTATTAAATTTGAAATTAGAACGACAATTACTCTTTTAAATTTAAAATGACTGAAATTTAGGTTCTTCTAACAATGAAATAATGCTGTTTAACGTCTCGCAGTGCTATGGCGCGAGTTTTATTGTTGGTGACGTCAGAGTGTTACCGGAGGATCTGGGCCATTATATTAGTAATAGTCGTCGTAGAAAGATGGTTGAGCAGCGGAGGCTCGTGCTAAATCACCGTGGGGGTGCTGCAACGTAAAGTTCTACAGTGCGTACTGATTTCTGCATATCTTAAATTAAGAACTAATTTTCAATATTGTAATACTTAATTAATAAAAAAATTATTATTAGGTTTTTAACTTCAAATTACTTTAATAAAGAAATTATAAATTACTAATTTTTATCTAACAATAATTAAGAATTTTTAAAATGATTTTCACAGTTATTTTTGCCACGTCTATTACTCTCATTTATAAGGATTCAGAAGCTCGAAGGAGCATGAAGAAAGACATTGAAAGCTCCAAGTTAAAATAAATACATATATGGAGATAAAGTATTATTTATAGATATTAATACAACTGTTTAAAATAAAATCGGCTCTTCTGGTTTTATTTCCATCGAAATGATCAATGACGGTTTCCACAATATTGGTATGGCCATCAAATGACATGAAGACGCTCACGGACAGGCAAAAAAGGTCAGTTTTTTATGGATATCGTCCAAAATTTGCTATATTTACAAATTTGGAGTTGAGATCTCATCCTACGTTTCATTCCTCTAGCTGTTTCGGTTTTTGAATTATAATGTTCATAAACACACTGACAGACAGACATAATTTCCATTTTTTTTTTCAGTAGGAGGAAGAGGGAGACCCCGGGAGCTCTAAAACGTTGCGATTCCTAAAAGTCTAGAAGTCGAACATTTTAGCGATTACAATGCTTTCTTTTTGTATATTACGAATTCGAGAAAGAAAGAAAAAAATGGTTAATTTATGGTATTACACCTACCTATAAGTGGACTGTGGTGCTTTTCAATGTGAATGCACATACTGAAGCTCTTTGAGAAGATATGTTTATTCAAACTTCACACATTTCATTCTGAGCGACTTAAGATCAAAGTAGTTGAGTATTCTTTTTTAACTAAATAAATGCAACGAATCTGTTCCATGCAAATCAATTTTATATAAACAATCTGTTTAAATTATTTCTTGCAAGACGGAACGCCAAACCGATTTAAAAATTCTTTTGTTATAATTATTATGTTACCGTTATACAAAGAAATAACTCTATTACGCTAGCAGCGTATCAAAAACTGCAATTGCTTAAAGGAAAAATAGCCTTTAAAAAAACCGTGGCTTTGAAATAGTTCTGGATTCAAGTACAAAAAATAACCAGACATTTTCTATACAAGATGTTTATTAGTAGAACACTGAACTAAAACTTAAACAAAACTCTCGTTCAAACAACAGTTATATAAGTTTACAGTTAACATATATATAGCGTGCACAAATACTTAACAATTGAATTAATACATAAAAGCTACGTAGATATGACATCAATCTATCCAAAATTACCAAGAGGCATTCATAGGGATTTATTAATTTTGAAGTATATTTTTAACTACAGATAATGCCACCGATAGTACAGTGTACGCGATATGAAAGCATTCGCTAGAGAACTTCATATCTTTCATACACTATATGGCCAAAGTATCCGGAAACTTTCAGATTTTCACATCTTTTGGAATATCTCCGGAAAGGGGACCGTCTACAAACTGATGAAGACAAAAAAATTTCCCCCACCCTGCTTCATAGAATACTGATAACAAGATGAAACTTTCAGAAATTGTTATGTGTAAAGTGCATAATATTTACAACAATTTTCGTTTACTCAGCACAGATATTTGGGAAGATATAAAGGTTTTCTTAAAAAGTACCAAATTTTCCGGCCTGCTTTTTGCATTTGTTATAATAACATGCAGAGTTTTATGTTAAATTATACAACACTAACATAAAAATGACAATATGTTAGGGAAGCATCTTGCAAAAGTTAGAAAAAAATTTTGAAAAAAAAATAATAATAAAGGAGAATGTATGTGTGACTGTCTGTGTGTGTTGGCGCTCTGCAAGTCAGACGGCTGGACCTAGAGCTACGAAATTTGGCACAAACATACTTTGGAGGGTTGGAATGTGCACCTCGGAGCCCTTTTTTGAGATTTTAATTAATTAAAAATTAAACGAAATTTTGGCGTTTTTCCTTAGGAACTTTCGAAAATATTACAACCCAAAAATTGTTTTGATCTTTGACCATCTTTCCAATGATATTAATTAAGTTGCCGTACAATGTTTTCTCAAATTTTAATAAATTTTTAAAAATATTTTTTGGCATAATTTACAACAATACTTTTCATTGTTGTAACGCAACTCATTTCTCTTTTCATTGTTTAAACAAATATTTAATTGCATATTTCTCTTTTATTGTTGTAATCTGAGATAATATCCAAATACATTTTGCTTTCATATTATATTTCATCAAAAGTTTTGTAGAATCTTTAAACCAAGCTCTCTGCGATATTTGGTATATGAAGAAATATATCCAGTAAGCTGAATGATTATGGCTGCTATGTTTTCATTCTTTTTTCAGCATGTTTTAATTCAACAAATATGCCGCTGGCCATAAAATGTGTTGCGCCATTTTAATGTTGAAATAAAATGCATCTTTTGCAAGAGGAGTAAGAAAGTGAAAATGGCGCTGACAATTTGCAATTAGATGTTACATGACATAGTCAGCTATTTGACTCCATTAGGGAGAATTATGTAAGCAATGAACTGAACAGGTAGGTGCAAGGCCACTAAAAGAACATGGGTTAAATATCTACTACGATATGCTTACGTTGTTAAGGGAAACATGAATATAAAATTATTCAAGATTCAATTGAAATTATTTTCCCGGCCAACAAGCTGGTCGCCGAAGGCGGCTAGTTATTAATAATAACCGGATATTTAAGTGGGTATTATTAATAATGATCGAATGAATTTTTTATGTTGTTAACATTAATAACGACCTGTATTATTAATAACAACCGATTTATCACATTGACCGTAACATATTTACTATACTTAATCACACAACTGTGGCTGAGTGTTAAAATGATCCTACAGTTGTGTGTTAAAACACATGTAGGGCATCATTTTTATATCAATCCACCTTCAACAGAAACTCCAGGTAGTAGGTAAAAAATCTATTGTTTCATAATGAGAACTAAAGAAAGTCAAGAAAACACCTGTTTCAAAATTCGATTCTGTTCTCTACGCAGAAGTTGGCACTGAGTCTCTATAGTTCGCTGTGTTCTTTTTCATTATTATCATTTTTTTTATCAAAGCTTTAAGATTCAGCAAGCTGCTTGAAGTTTTTCCATCGAGATGGTAGGAACCTTCACATGGAATATAAAACACGACTGGAGGCTCTTTTTCAAACAGCCGTGATGTTAACGGCGTAGGACTACTTTACCCGCGAGACTCTTTTGAACCTCGAATTTTCTCGGTTTCTCTTTGTTACTCACGAATCACTTTTTTGTTTGTAACTTCTGTTGTTACCCTTTATCTCTAAAATAAGACATTATTTATGTTTTTAGCATATATAGTTACCGAGATATAGAGGATCTCTCATAGAACGTTTTCTGTGGTGTGTGAATCAAATTCCTTCCTGAAACTCCAATGGGAGGAACGTAGTCCTACGTTAAAACTAATAAACGAGTCTAATAGACAAAAACGAGTGAAATATAAGGTATCCATATTGTGTGAGGCTGAAGCTAAGCTTAATATAATCATTTTGTTGCTGTTATGAGACATAACAATATAATTATGAGACACTAACAATATAATTAGATACAGACAGTCTAGTACAGTTAAATAGAGATATTAAATTCTGACTAGCTCCTGTCACTGAAGGAAAGTATTTAAACCGTCACGCGTTGGTTTCATTAAATTGCTCCTCTCGCAGTTCACAACATTCACACGTCTAGGCTGTGAGCATTTCAGAATTCCGCATTCGTTTATTGATTGAGGGATGAACTGTTGTAATGGAATAATTCATTTCGAAAAGTTTAAATTATACGTTAATGAAGTTTGAGTTGCATCAGTTTTGAGTGATAATTAGTAGTTTGACAGTTATGTAATAGTTGATACATTTTAATCTCTCTGCAGCCGAAATCTGTATTTCCTAGAATTAAATAAGCTCTGAAGAGATACCGATTGGTTAGAATCAAAATATTCCACTTCAGAGTATTTCTGAAAGAACACTAGTGGTTTTAAGAACGGTGGTATGCATTTCAGAACATGGGAAGACTGAGGAAGCGAAATTTAAATGAAAGGAAAAGAAACAACTCGTGAAAAAGTCAATTTTCTTTCACCGTAGAAGTTTTCAAGTTACATTCGTTTATTAGATTTACATATGTGTGCTAATATCGATTGTTAATATTCTTACCAGCTGAATGGCCCGGCGTTGCACGGGCTATCTTGAATAATGCGTCATTCCCTGGCGCAGAGAAGAAATGAGGTCATGTGACACAAATGCTTTGATAAACCAGCGTTGATGCGTATGCACATTTTTTCATATTCCCGCGTCCAATTTATAAACACATGAAGCAAAATGCATTACATACATGAAATCTCAAATTTAAATTATACGTTAAAAAACACTTTTAGTGAAAACCCTATTTGAACAATTTTGATTTCGCTGTTACTTTGTATCAATTACCAAAACCACCAGACAACGCCATCCATATTGTACTGTTGCTACTTTCAACAATGAAAGAGAAACACGCAATTAAATTTTTGTTGTCAGAATAATTTTAACGAATTTACAGGCGTGTTTTGTTTCTGTAAAGTTAAGTGCCGAAAGATATAGATTAGTTATGTTAGTGATTTTAATCATTATTCATTGATTTGATCAAGCTTAAATATTTCTGGTAGCTGCTATTTTAAGCTGATATTTGGAAGTTACTATTTTTGCTTTGTTCAATTCTCGCTTTTTCCGATGCCTAAAAGAAAAAGATGAGTTACACGGGATGCTGCCCTTAAATAGCAGGCAAATAGAAAACGTGAAAGGAGAGTTGCTGAAACTGACGAAGAAAGAAACCATGGCACAATGTAGTCTGGATAGAAGAGCGGAAGAAACAGAAGAACAAAATAATAGCCGATTGTCAGTAATGGCACAACGTGGCCAGAAGAGAAGAGCCAAAGAAACAGAAGGACAAAGAAATAGCCGATTGTCAGCCATGGTTACAACATGCAAGAGAACGCCGTCTATATGTTATTTGAAGAGCAAATTACCATCAGATACAAACTTTTTATGCAGCTAGAACTGTTCTTTACTCCTTATTTATTTAGGAGAGAATGTTGGGTATGTGTCTCATTACCTCACTTCTTCTCTCCGCCAGGGAACGAAGCATTATTCGACGTAGCTCGTGCAACGCCGGGCCACGTATGTATGTAATGTATCTTGCTTCATGTGTTTATGAACTGGACGCGGGAATATGAAAAAATATTTATCCCCAGAAACGCTGGTTTATCTAAGCGTTTGTGTCATATGGCCTCACTTCTTCTCTCCGCCATGGAATGACGCATTATTCGAGATAGCCCGTGCAAGATATTTGGAAGTTACTATTTTTGCTTTGTTCAATTCTCTCCATTTCCGATGTCTAAAAGGAAAAGAGGAGTTGCAGGGGATGCTGCCTGTAGACAGCAGGCAATTATGAAACGTGAAAGAAGAGTTGCTGCAACTGACGAAGAAAGAAACCGCCAATTTTCGACTATGGCAAAAAGTGGCCAGGACAGAAGAACAAAATACAGGGGTGAAAATCCTCCGCGGATCCGCGATTTTCCGCTTTTTTGTATATTTTGTATTATTTGTAAACTGATAATTATGCAGGACTCTTTTGTGTCTTTTTATTTTATAAAGTAAAATCTAATTTATATATTTTAGGTTTATTATATGTATTTTATAAAAATTATTGATATTATAAAACATTATTTATTAATTGTATCTATTTTTAAAAAAGTGAGTAAAAAAACATTGATTTTATAATGCTAAAAATAAGTATTTGTAATTGAAAAAATTCATACATGGCTGTAAGCAAGACCATATTTGTTTCATAATTTATTTGTGATGAGTAGATCATTCATTAATAAGTATTTACTTATCTCTTCCTTAATGTATGTCGCTATTCACGTAAAAATGTAGCTACTCTCGTGAATTTTCCTCTTTTTTTGTATCTTTGCTGTTTTCACCCCTGAAAATAATAGCCTATTGACAGTAATGGCACAACGTGGCCAAAAGAGAAGAGCGGAAGAAACCGAAGAACAATGAAATAGAGGATTGTCAGACATGGCAGAACGCGGCTGGGAGATAAAAGCCGAAGAAACAGAAGAACAAAGAAATAGCCAATTGTCAGACATGGCCCAACGTGGCCATGAGAGCAGAGCCGAAGAAACAGAAGGTCAAAGAAATAGCCGATTGTCAGCCATGGTACAACATGCAAGAGAACACCGTCTAAATGTTATTGAAGGACAAAATCACCATCAGATACAAACTTTTGTGTCACATGACCTCACTTCTTCTCTCCGCCATGGAATGACGCATTAGTCGAGATAGCCCGTGCAAGATATTTGGAAGTTACTATTTTTACTTTGTTCAATTCTCTCTATTTCCGATGCCTAAAAAGAAAATAGGAGTTGCAGGGGATGCTGCCTGTAGACAGCAGGCAATTATGAAACGTGAAAGAAGAGTTGCTGCAACTGACGAAGAAAGAAACCGCCAATTTTTGACTATGGCACAAAGTGGCCAGGACAGAAGAAACAGAAGAACAAAATAATACCCTTTTGACAGTAATGGCACAACGTGGCCAGAAGAGAAGAGCGGGAGAAACCGAAGAACAACGAAGTAGCGGATTGTCAGACGTGGCACAACGCGGCCAGGAGAGAAAAGCTTTAGAAGCAGAAGAACAAAGAAATAGCCGATTGTCAGACATGGCACAACGTATCCAGGAGAGAAGAGCCGAAGAAAACAGAAGAACAAAGGAATAGTCGATTGGTCAGACAAGACGTGTCACGTGACCTCAAGGAATGATGCATTATCCGAGATAGCCCGTGCAACGCCGGGCTATACAGGTAGTATTTGTTTAAACCACAAAAACGATTTGAATTGCGCTGCAACAATGAAAAGTATTGTTATAAATTAGTTTTTAATTAATATCTTTTTTACTAATTGTAATTTCAGAATTTAAATGATCGAAATGCATTCCTTGAATTATTCCCCATCTTTTGGTATTTTCCGCGCGCTACTCCATTCAGCGGTGCGTGAGAAGATAGTCGGACATACATACAGTCGAATTGTAATAGTGTAGACCAGCTGCATGGCCCGGCGTTGCACGGGCTACCTCGAATAATGCGTCATTCCCTGCCGGAGAGAAGAAGTGAGATCACGTGACCACCGTTTCTGAGGATCCATATTTTTTCATTTGCCCGCGTTCAGTTTATAAATGCATGGAGCATGGCCCGGCGTTGCATGGGCTATCTCGAATAATGCGTCATTCCCTGGAGGAGAGAAGAAGTGAGGTCATGTGACACAAACGCTTAGATAAACCATCGTTGATAGGGGTACATATTTTTTCATATCCCCGCGTCCAGTTTATAAACACGTGAAGCAAGATGCACTGCATACATGAAATCTCAAAGTTAAATCTCACGGGAAAAACATTTTTAGTAAAAACCCAATTTCAGCGATTTAATTTTCCCTGTTTCTTTGTATCAGTTACCAAAACCCACGAACAACGTCATCCATGTTGCATTGTTGAGGGATCCGTATTGTATTGTTAAAGTTTCCGACAATGAAACAGAAACACTCAATTAAACATTTGTTTAAACAATGAAAACGGTTTGAATTGCGTTGCAACAATGAAAAGTATTGTTGTAAATTAGTTTTAAATTAATATATTTTTTACTAATTAAAATCTCGGAATTTAAATGGTCAAAATGGATTCCTTAGATTATTCTCCATCTTTCGGTACTTTCCGCGCGCTTCTCCTTTCAGCGGTTCGTGAGAAGATAGCCGGACATGGATACAGTCGAATTTTAATAGTGTAGATAAGCACACATATGTAATATATGTTGTTAATATCGAATGGCGAATTGTAGACGTAATTAGAATTATATATATATCTACGATTCACTATTAATTTACATTACGACGATTATTGAATTATTTTCCGGCGGCGATTGAATTATATTTATACACGCCATCGTTTCTGGAACATCGTTTCTTTTCCCATGTTTAGAAATGCGTACCACCGAGGTATTCATATGACCGCTAGTTTTTTTTTTCTCTCCGGTGTTTTGAACAGGAATACTTTCATTCCTACAGCCCAATATATAAAAATATTTAATTCTTTTTCTTCCTTCTTGGAAGTATAAATTTAAACAGATCTAGAAAACAAGCAGTTGAAAACGGATCTTTCATTCATAACCTGAAACGCGCCATTTTATAGAAGATGCTGTAAGTCTCTTAAAGTTTTATTCGATCGCTATCTTCTGCATATTGGCATCAGTTTATTCTAGTTAATCAAACTTTTTTTTATCAATCATTCTGACAAGTTTAATAGCCAGACTTTAATTTCTCTTAACTGTTTTCTAATTTAAATTTTCGAAAAAAATATCATATGTCGTCACTTATGCAATATTATTTTTCGATTCCTACTATTAGTTGACAATCTCCCTATATATATTTATTTATATACCTTGTTCAAATTTTCAATCGTTAATAAAATACTTTTTATTCATCCACTCAAGTTCAAATACATTTTTTAAAACTTGTAGTGGATGACACTTGATGTCAATACAGTTTTTTCAAATATTAATTTATTAATTAAATTTAATTAATTAATTTTAGTTTTATATGGGAGAAAAAAAATTTCTCTTATATAAGACATTTAGCAGGATATAAATTTAGGAATAAATACCGTCAGTGACGAAGCGTGTAGATCGCTGACCTAAGTAGGAATTGACTTATTTTTTTTATATTACTTGTTTTTCTTTCATCCCTTCAATTATTTACTTTTCTCACCGATACCGAATCAAGTTCTTGTCAATCCCTTCGCTAAAACTTTTAAAGTTTTTTACTTATAATAGTTCCAACTGAATGTCTCAAGATTGAGTGTTCTGATGGATAAAAACTGAACTCTTGCATTGAGAATTGAGACATCGAACTAAAATTGCACTAAATATTAGTCTTGAATGCCATTACATTTTATTATGCTTTTTTTTCATTTCGGCAGCGTTGTCAATGTATTGTGGGAAATTGGAAAATACCGTAACAAGGCAGATACTTGAATGTCCTATTCCAGAGATTTTGCTTAGTTTAGTTATATGAACGTCTCGTTTCAAAGAAACAAGAGGGTTATTTTGGGGATATATCTCGTAATTTTGAACCACGGTCAGATGACGAGGATGATACCTGAGCTGGAACCCCCACTCCAGACTTCCGTACCACACCAGCGGGAGGACATTTGGCCCCTACGTATGATTTAACGTGGAACAGGCCCATATATACGGCGGATCATCGCTGGAATCGGGTTCAAAGCCAAGGACCCTCCGACCCTGACACCGAGACCTTGCCATTAGGCCACCGTGACCCTCTTGAGATTTTGCATCAAGTAAGCTGTCATTCTGTGCTGTTTTAAAGAAAGGTTTTTAATTTGTTTACCCGAAGCTAAAAACAAGTGCGCCAGATTCTCAGAAGCCACAGGTATAGTGTCTCACAAGATTTTACAGATAAAAGGCTTTTTTGAGAAAGCTCATCTCCTAACAGTTTCTAAATACAGGATCGTCCAACTTATTAATGTGCATCACAAAAAATATTATAATACAACAATATTTTAAAGACGAGATAAACGTAAAACAATATGCAATCAGAAACATGAAGAATTTAAGCTGGTAACGGTTGATAAAATCCCCAATATTGATGACAAAACTCTCCAAAAAATTCCTTACTATGATGCCTCTCTCCTTATCAATAAAAAGATTCCCAGATAAGTTCTCTACAGATAATTCCGCTGCTACTAGCCCCCTCCCCCTTGTTTCACCCCACGCACGGTTCTGATGACACAGTTAGCTAAATATGTTCCCTCTCCCATTCTCCAATGCATTTGTTTGACTATTCTTCGCCAGTGTCAACTGTAATTTATAAAAATTCTTTTCTTTAAAAGTTTTCCTACTTTAATTATTCCTCTTAACTTCTTTTCTCCACTGAGATTTAAAACTCTCGACCTATATAAATACTTCCAAAATACTAAAAATCTTTCTTCTAATTAAAGTGCACTGTTACCTACAATGGACAAAACCATAGTTACTAAAAGCCTATAATTTCTCCATGAAATGCAGATGATGGCCCCTGCCGGTGGCCAATGAGCTGGAGTCCACCACCTCAGCTACACTCTAGCAGGTATCTATTTTTCCATTTCATGCAGCAGTTTGCGTATGCTCTTTAATAAGAAACGTAACTGCATCAAACTCCGGATTTGTTAGAATGCGAAATTTTATTAATTTTGCATGCAAAAATCTAGCAGGATATTTGTTGTTGATATGATGAAGCTTTTATTTACGAAAGAAACGCAGAAAATACTGAAATTTTTGAAAGGAAAGCTTGTGAGTTTGACTTCACATGGCATTTCAAGCTTTTATATTTAATGTCAATTGTTAGTGATTGGAAATTGAAGATTAAAATCCTTCTATTGAAGACGAAGACATTAAAAATTATTTTAATCCGAAAACTGAAGTTAACTCAAATTGATAGCTGAAGTCTACCGCAGTAATCACAATGTTTGAAATTGTGTTAGTGCCACGATTATATCAAGTATTCTGATATCAATATATAGTCCTAATTACCTAATTCTGATTATTCCATTCCAGGTGGTTAACAACATCAAGTAAAATATGCAGATCGAAAAAAAAACTGAGACCAATTTCATAAACACCTTCATTTTTTATGCTTACATTTCTTTTGAACTGATACATGCTTCAGTTTTTCAGTATTAAAACCAGGAAAATACTTCATAGAAGATCCGAAGTTCGAGTTCAAAGCAATTGAAACAACTCGGTATCTAACTCAAAATTTTAGCACAATTTTCTAGCCTGATATCGAACGCAATACATTTTTCATCCCCGCTGAAAATTTGAGGTTGATCCTGGCACTGGATGAGAGACAGCACATCAGGAAACTTTGAATTTTAGAGATGAGGCTGCCATTTGCTGAGAGAAATTAAAAATTCCCTGCTACCAAAACTCAATTTTGCTACGAAGTGCTCAGATATGCACCTTCTTTTCTCCACCCCAGATTGCAATTTTGGTTAACAACAAAGTTGCAGCAGTCTTGCTCTGCAAATCTGCGAGCTCCGAAGTCACCATGCCTCAAATTTGCCACGTCAAACTCATTGCAAACTACAGCAGCAACAGAGTACGAACACAGCCTCGGATTAGAACTCGCGACCTCCCGCTTCCTAAGCTGATGCTCTAAACCACTCGGCTAGTAGACTCCGAGAGAAGAAGATAGATAGTGCTTATACGATTTATTTTAAACTCTTTTCTTGATTTCATTAATTTTTTCATTTTGTGTTGAGAATACGATTTGAAATCAAAGAGAGAGAGCGATTTTCGCTAATAACTACGTTCTGCTAGTAGAATAAATTATGAAATTAGGGTTCAAAAGTAAATTCTTTTAAAATGGGGCAAAATGAAGTTATTATTTTTCAACAAACATTGGCTGTTTTTTAGGTTTAATTTTGTTTATAAACGTTAAAATTTCAACATTAAGAAAAAGTTTTCTTTAAAGTGCGAATTCAATATTTAGTAAAAAGATGGAAAATGTTTCAAAAATTTTTTTATAAAAAAAGTTATATTTTTTAGAAATTATCATTGATTAATTGAATTAATAAAAAGAAGGACGGTCTAGGAGATGCTATTAAAAATCGGATGTTTTTTAAAAACAGAGACAAAGATTATCTCTTATTGTGCTATCATCTTTGCAGCAAACTTGTTTTGCAATCGTGCTGTGAATTTGTCATGACAACTTCACAACAAACTTGCATTGCAAGAAGGGGTAGCGCTAGTTGCCATTTTCGCCTTGTTATTTTGGAGCAGTTTCGCTACAACATCGACGCATCAAATTTGCCATGACAAGATAATATCAAGTAAAAATCAAACTTTTTGCGAACGTACGTTCTATCTGGGACGATTCAACTCCACCCCGCCTAACCCCTTGTTAAAGGTGTTCATCAAAAGGAAATCAAATTGCTTATTTTTTCTGGTACTGTAACTGAGAATAGAGTGAAAAAACACCGATGGCAGAAAAACGCAGAATCAGAATCAACAGAAGCATCTCGAAAAATGTGCGGTCGTGATTTCAAGCTGGGTATTATTAGAACGATGCTGCTGGCAAGATCCATAAAGACCAACTCTGCCCATATATCTGATACCCAAGTGCCATCTGGTGAGAAGAAAGAGCAAATCATTATGCTGAAACTTTTAGATAGAAGGAAGTGTTTCAAAAGCTCAAATGTTTTCCAAAACGTTTGTTTTGTGGCCTTCTGTTCTCCTGAATTTCGTTTCCATCTAACAAATAGTGTGATCTAGACCCCTGCATTTGCAATATACTATTATCAGAAAACGAAAAAACCAATCAATGAGGATATTTTCATTTATACCTCAATAATCATTCGCTACGCATATACGTTAACCTGCCGCTATCCACGGACAAAATAATGAATCAAGTTCATGTTAAATTTAATAATAATTAGGTAATAAGGATATCGTTTGAAAGTGTTCTCATACATTTTTCGTCAACCTTGAAAAAAATACACAACAGGAAGGCATTGTCCAGTTGTAATTATTTTTTATTACTCCTAAGAAGTTGAACACTTAACAGCTAGAGCTGTAGCGAAAAGATCGAGGCAAGTTCGGAAAGTCCAAGAACTGACGAAAATCAATAGATTTGCGTCCCTTTTTACAATATTCAAAGCATATGCATGTCCGGAAGATATCAATCAAATTTATTACATTTATACTCTCTTTTTTCAACTGTCTGTTTTGTAACTTTCGCAAATTACAGCCTTACAGAAAATCCTCCAAATAAATTACGAAACAAGAAATTGTTGCGTAAGTTTTATTTTCGCATAAATTAACTTTCGATGGAGAAATAAAATAATTCATTCTTATAAAAATTAAAATTGCTGTATCACTTTGGGTCCCCTAGCTTATCTGTTGAAAAACGGTACTTTTAAGACCAAATATTTCCCAAGATAGGCTATTTAGTAATCACATGAATGCCGGCATTCATTTTGGTTGTCCCAAAGCCAGTTATTTCAGAATGAACAAACCGAATCCATAATAATATCCTTTTTCCTGGAATTTTTGGAGGGACAGAAAACTGCATTGAGAAATATATTTTCTACAAGTGGAATGATTTGTACTTTTACGAAACCTCTCAAAAACCTTAAATTTCTTACTATAGAGTTTAAACTTTATTTAGAAAACTGACACCCAGTGTTAACATATCAATAATATGCCTTTTACTATGAAATCACCTCGTCAGCTATGAAAAATGGAAAGTTATTTGAATGCGATCGATCTTGAGTTTATGTTTTCTATGTTACGGATTCTCCCAGATGGCGCTTTTGTTCATCTTGTGGCAACGGCTTCTTCCGTCATTAGATTTAGATTGTGTGGCAGGCATGGAAACGGAAGGAATGGTTTGGATGGAAAGTGCCGGGTAGTCTTAATGTTGTCTTGTAAATAGTGTAAATAACTTATAATGTCATATCTATCATTTACTCATAATAAATAATATGAAAAGGCACTCTTTGGGATTTCATTTGCACCACTGAATCACAGATGCAATATTCTACACTTATTTCACAATTATTAATATCAGACAGCATTAATGTTATCTTCGTGGTATCGTATCTTATTACAATACATTCTTCTGTGTACAATAAAAAGCGAAAAAAGTAGGTAACTGTGACCGTTCCAATTTCTTCCGTAACTACTCAGTTAGAATTTAGATGGCTTGGAATGGAGATATATTATTTTAGTTATTTTTTCATACCCAAAATGAACCGACATTGGCAGCGTTTTAGGTGACTCCAAGATTTTTGAAAGAATTTCAATAAGTTTCGCGTCCGTGTTATACGTAAGGGCGAGCGACAGGTAAAGAAAGAATAGTAGGGTTTTCAATGTCTCTGGGGGTATTCGAGTGGTCATTTAATTGATTTTCAAATACTCTCAGTCTTTGACGTCCCTTTATATGTTACTTTATGCTTCCTCTTTAATAGTTTTCTATTGTCTCTGAATTTCTGGTAAGAGTCGCGCGCGCGCGAAAGCTACATTTCCCATTGCATTGTGGTACAGTAGAGTCTTCCTACAACGAAGTCTCCCTACAGCGAATTTCTCCCTATAACGAATTTTTTAATCGGAATGTTAAATGACATTCAAAATATTCTAAATATAACGAAGTGGTTGTCTCCCTATAACGAAATTTTTCAGACCTTTATCTTTTCGATTTTTGTCATTTTTGAAGAAAGTCGCTAATTTCTGTGCAAACAAATCGCTCACACGTGCCTGTTTCGGAACCACTCGCATTGTTCATTCCAGCGATAACACATAACAATAGAATGCTATGTGAAGGGTAATGCAGTTGTGGGGACCTGGGTTTCTACAGAGGGAGCAACATTTCTACGGGTCAAGATTCCAAGAATCGGGGTGGAAACAGCAAATGGATGTGACTACGCATTTTATGTTTATCCGTACTAGTACATATTATTCTCTAAGTTGGTGAATTGTATTCACTTTTGAGCATTTTGTTTATACAATAAAAGTTAGTGTAATTTTAACATATTTATAATAAATATTACCTCATTTTTAATCGAAAGTCATAATTAAATATTTTTGAACTTATGGCACATACTAAAAGGTTTGTAACATTTACTTAAATAACTGCAAAAATCTCTAATCTCCGTATAACGAACTTTTCTCTAGAGCGAATTCTCCAACTGGAACCCAGCGATTTCATTATAGGGAGATTCCACTGTATTAGAGGAACCGTCCCGACTGCAAAGCGTTAGAGAAAAACATCCGATTTCTATATGAAACGTAAAAAACTTAAAAGTTAAAATGTTTTTTTATTGCATTCATTAGCACTTAAGCATATGATCAGAAATAAGGATATCCGTCTTGTCTAAGCATGCGGATATGACTGATCCTCTGCGGAGCGAAAATTGCTCCAACAAGTAACCAGGTGGACATGGTGGAGCTGCCTCCTGCAGATACAAGCGATCCCCACAGAGGCCAAAACACAGGAACTAACCAAGCCAAACTCCAACCATTAGGCGTCTTTAAAAGGTGTTCCTGCCTGTAAAACAATTTTTAAATCTCATAATTTTGAAAGCGTCCAGAAAATTTAGAATACAACATGATGGAAAATCATTTGTTGATGATTTCGGTGAATGGAAATATTTTCAGAGTTTAAAGATGATTCTTTTGACGATGCCTTATAGAAATGCAAATAACTTTTTAACATTTATTAATTACAATGATAATATTTCTATTGCTTTAGATATTTGCATATTTGATTCCGGAAATCTTTCTTGCGGCCTCATGTAAGTGAGTAAAGTTTGAATGACTTTCTAACGCAAGTGGCGCTGATAGTAGCCTTTAAACTTTTGATTTCACACATATATGAAAACTAAGAAAGTGTTGAAAAATGCTTTAAAATAACATCCAGCATTTAGCATTATTAATAAAGTGTTATTTGGGAACTGATTTTATATGCAAAATTAATCTAGTGGCGTGGTGACCGGGGAGCAAGGGGTGTGTGGATGTCCCAGGCTCCAGTTTTAGGGGCTGCCATGGCGTCAAAATATTATTGCGTTTATGCCATTTTTTAAACAAAACATAATGAAAGGGCAGAAAAATTATACCCTGTCCCGGGGCCATTTACACTAGCTAAGCAAATGACGACCGAGGTGAGAAAAATAACATTATTCCCTGGGAGACACTTACTCTCCCTACACCACTGTCCATGTTGACAAAACGTCAATGCGTTTGTGTCACTTTTAAAGTCAAATACGATGAGGAGTCGAAAAATACCCTGTCCCAAGCGCAGTTCACACAGGCTAAACCACTGGTGGTGATGGGAGAAGGGGGCGTAAAAATTACATTATGACCTGGGTGGAACTTACTCCGGCTACGTCACTGAATTAAGAAAATAAAACATATAAAACGCCTTAGGAGGAAAATTTATATTGTTTACTTCGCTTAGAGAAGCCAATTTTATTCACTCATTTGGAGGAATCAATGACAAATTTATATGTAAATTGATATTATTGTCAAAAGGAGTCATATTACAGCTGGATTGCACATTCGAAATACGTAATTTTTTCTTTAAAAATTAAGTACTTGCCGTTTTATGTCTTAAAAATTTCCGCAGATTTAATGAAATCCCTTTTTGAGGCATCGCATTTAATTTTTATTCAAGAAATATAATTTTAAAATTCAAACGTAACTTTCAACTCATACTATTCCCAAGTGACGGGCTAATTCCCAAATAAGAGGAAAGCGTTTTAAAATAATTATGAAATTCCCGCACTGAATGTCCCTAATTTGAATTTGGACAAAAATTACGAGTCGCCCAAAAACATCTGCTTTATTAAGATTATTTGAATCAAAATCTTAATTATTTTTCATTTGAGTTGTTATCACACCGACTGTTGTATATTTTTATAGTTCTGAAACTTATTTCTATCGTTCAAAAGATAACTTGTCAAATTTCAAATGAAAGAAATGGAAAAAAAAAATCATGAAAACGGATTTCCAAAATAATCGGAATTCTAGGCCCATAATTACAAGGCAAATCAATCGGAATTATAGGTCCATATATACACAAATATATTATTGTAACAAAAAAGACATATTCTCTTCATTACCATGTATCCCTTTTTGAAATGCATCGCTCTTTTATTTCTGCGTTGATGCTTTTCGAAAAAGGGGTACTTTTCCGTTAGCCGGTCGCAAATGTCTCCAATTGTGAACCAAACGCGAGCCAAGTCGCCGAAGCGAAGTGATTTTCCGTTAGCCGGGCGCAAATGTAGCCAATTGTGAACCAAACGCGAGCGAAGTCGCCGAAGCGAAGCGATTTTCCGTTAGCCAGTCGCAAATGTCGCCAATTGTGAAACAAACGCGAGCGAAGTCGCCACGAGAATGGTTGTAGGAAATTTGGCGGAATACTACATTATTTGGCGATTTTTCGCTTGCGCCTGGCTAATGGAAAAGTACCGAAAAAGAATACAATCGCCTACTTGAAAGTCACTTGCTATCCTCAAATTTAGATGATCGAAAATATTTTCGATGGAATCGAATCAACAAATGATTTTGAAATGTGAAACGCGCTACACAGAAGTGTCGAATAGATTTATTGGTAAAAATGTCACATTCCCCCCAAAACAGGATTTCCTCAGCCAAACTCCGGTATTTTGACAAGCCAAGCAATTTATTTATGAGCTGAAAAACACGTTCCTTTCTGGAGACGTGTTGCTCCATATCGATGAGCTGTTTATAAAGATACTGCGCAACGTTCCTTCGAGACAATTTTCTAGGATAGGACACACCAAAAAAGATTTATTCTTCGGATTGATTTTTGTTCACTGACTTATTTGTATTTATTTTAGGTTTATGATTAAAAATCAATCCTTAAAAATAAATAGTTTTTCACATGTATATAACTAGTAATTCTGTGAACAATAAACCTCGCGTCAAAAAAAAAAAGCTGTGATCTGCTATTTATAAGGCCATTAAAGGCCATTCAGGCCATTCAGCCATAGAGGCTTTTGATTATTCATTCTGTTATTTCTATTTTTCTGGAGAAAACTTTGTAAACAATGATGGAAACAAAATTATTTTTTTACCTTAACATTTAAGCAATACCCCTTTTCAGGGATGCCAGACTGATTACCCTGCCCATTTTCTTTGATTGCCACAATATCTAAAAATTATGTTTGTAATTACCACTAATGTGAATAAACAATAATGTTTAATAAATAATGTGTAATAATAATGTAATAGTAATGTAATCATAATGTAATGTAATAGTAATGTAATCATAATGTAATGTAATAGTAAATAAAATAGGAGTGTAATTAAAATAGTATAGTTATAGTATACTATAAAGTAGTTATACTATAGAGTATAGTATACTATACTCTATATATATTATATACTATACTACCATATACTATATACTATATTACCATATTAATATACTACTTACTTACTTATTATTTACTACCATATCTCACCATCATTACTTACTTACTTATCATTATTAGACCATCATTTTCCATCTCATTATTCATTATCATACATTATGGATTTCCAGTACATTCCTGTACATACATCATTATGGTACTGTATCGTATGGATGCATATATGATCAGTTTCCTGTACATTTTATTATGGATTATGGTATTATCATTATCATTATTCATTATAGACCATCATTATGATTTACTTAGACCACCATTACTTACTTACTTATCAACTTACTACCATACTCATATACTACCATATACTATAGAGTAGTTATACTATATATTAATATATAGTATACTATAGTAGCTATAGTATACTATAGTAGTGTATGAATAGTGTAGTTAAAATAGTAAATAGTAGTGTAATGTAATCATGTGTAATGTAATAGTAATGTAATCATAATAGTAATAATGTAATAAAAATGTAATAGTAATGTGTAATAATAATGTAATAGTGATGTGTAATAATAATGTAATAGTAATTTGTAATAATAATGTGTTTAATAAATAATGTGTTATAATAAATAATGTGTTATAATAAATAATGTGTGTGTAATAATTATTTCATGTGAATGTGGTTAAGCAATACCTCTTTTCAGGGATGCCAGACTGATTACCCTGCCCTTTTTCTCTGATTGCCACAATATCTTAAAATTATGTTTGTAATTATTGCCAAAATAATTTGAACACTTAAATGCATTTGATATTTTCCCTAGATGGAGTAATAATGCACTTGTAAGTCAATGCGGGATTTTAAAAAAAATCTTAAGAAAGGCGCAGTTTGGGCCCGCGCCGTGGATTTTTCGTGGAAACGTCGGGATAAAATCATAAAACAAGTGTTTCGTATTAATATTTAATTTAATCATCAGTCTCATTAATACAATATTTGCACACACAGAGCAGTATAATGGTTATAGAATAGATAAATCACAAGCTACCACAGACCCTTGCTACATGCGATAAAGTTGTGATTCATCTATTCTGTAACCATTATACTAATCTGAAAAGAAATGGTATTAAAGAGATTGATAATTATTAAATTACATATTAATACGAAACAATTGTTTTAAGTTACGTTCTCAAGAAAAATCTATGGCTCGGACCCGAACTACGCCTTTCTTATGTTTTATTTAGAGTAGCTTCTGACGGCGCCATCTGTTGACAGTATATATAACTACATTTCGCGTATGCGCAGTAAAATATTATTTACTACATATGTTCATATTTCACGTAATATTCAAGTTTTAATACAATGTTGCTTTTACGAAATGTCAAGTATTCTGTAAGTTTCGTACAATTCGAAAGAAAACTCTTCAAGTTATAATAAAAAAACATGCGGAGTTTGAAATTTTCAATTTAATACCGATTTTTACTAATTTTCTGATAAATATTTTTATTGTCTCACTTTGGGTCCTAGCAATGTTCCTCAAGCTCTTTAAAAAGACACCAGAATCAACCTCCTTGCTCAACGCGTTTCCATGCTAATTTTATTTATAACCTTACATAAAGTTAATTCATAACATTCATGCGCATGTGCCTACGCTGGTACGATGACGTCACAGGCAAAACAAATACTATGTGACAAAGTCTTACAGATATGATCTATCCGTTGTGGGGTCAACCATTTTTTTCGCATTATTAGTCTCGTAGTTATTAGCGATTCATATCTGATGGTATTTTGTCACACAGGAAAGTTGTGTAAGTAAAAAATTACTGTATTTCAAAACAAGTTAAAAACAGAAAAATTGAGTTTTCAGGTGTAAAACTTTAAAATAGACTTTTCTGAAATATCTTTGAATTATCATACATATTAATATGTCTTAATTTGA